>JAHWFP010252164.1:160214-177581 GCA_023313725.1 Lithobius niger | reverse complement strand
CTCAACTTCAAAAGATTTTTACGGCAATTTTACCGGACACCACCTTTTGTTTTTATTTGTAAATATGGATACGAAAATCGCCGAGGGTGACCACCCCATGTTCCAAATGCAATTATAAGCGAATCTTCCTTCTATTAAAACAATCCAGTAATAAGATCTGTTTTCCATTACCATTAAATTGATATTCTGTGCAAACACTTCGTCCCCCCCCCCCTCCTTCAATAGTTGCGATACCTAATATCGTAGTTCGGACTGTTGCGTTTCCATCAACTCACCAAACCCTTCCAGAACTCTAAATCCTCAAGGGCTCCAACCGTCCAAAATCCAGCCACTCAGAGCTCCTAAGCTCCAGCCAATCAGAGCCAACCCACCTGTCTCTACCTTTTAAAGGCCCATTCAGATCGTTACACCTCCCTCTAAAGCCCTCACGTTGTGCAGCTCGTTTTGGGACTCGAACAAATTTCTCTCTCCCAAGCCTGCCTGCCTCGATTGCCGCCAAACCGTGCAGTCATCGCAGACGTCCGCCCCCTCCCTTACCCATATATACCACCAGCCCTGCAATCCCATAGCTAGCACAGCTCACAGATCTCAGACTAGGAGGTGGTCACGCCGATCGGGACCGGAACGATGCCGTCCGATTGTTGCCATGCCGGGCGCGATGGTTGTGGTTCGTATCATGTAGTTTAAATTGAAAGTTTTTGTTTAGGTCCCCCAAATCTAAATTCATAGTTTTATTTTAACACAACTCCTAGTTTGAAAATTTATGTTTTAACTTCGTACATCGGCAGTTTCTGAACTTAGTTAATCATAAATGTCAGGGTGGTTCCCTTCCTAAAAACCAAGTTTATCTTACTTATTTTAAATAATTTAATTTAAGTGAAAGTCCTGCTTAAATTGCTAGTGCTCCCGTTGAGCCGATCTAGTTCAGATTTAACTGGAAGTTTTAGTTGAGTTTGTGCACAAACAACATACTGTAGGCCTATTGTAACTTGCGGCTGCTTTTACTTTGGGAGGTTGGAAAATACCTGAGTGAACTTTCTTGATGTGAAAGGTAACTGTTTTCTTAAACGCCCAAGGTTCGTTTGTTGAATTTATAAATGTAAATTCGTTGTGATTTAATTTCCAAAGCTTTCAGTTGTAAAAACTCGTGTGAAAATGTAAAGTGTTTTTTTTTTTTATATTTTGTCTAACTGCATAAATAAAACCAAGCGTTTTAAACGTCAGTTGTTTTTACCCAGTTATTAATTGTAGAGTTAAAATATTACGTAAATCCCCTTTTATTCTTAACTCAGGATTTTCTGCAATTAATGTCATTCCACCATGGTGGCAGCGCGTACCGTGTAAAATAGTACTTGTTAGCCTATTTAATTTGATAGGATATTTTCGCTCCGTTCCCTACATCGGGCCGTAGCCACGACTGTGCTTTGATAAACCAACAAATCACCGAAAGTATTATTTTAATCAAGACCGAAGTCTACCTGATGTCGGGGATGTTACAAGCACCTCAGCCGTCGTAGCATCCGCCGTTACATCAGTCCTTTTACTGATATACAGGCTGCGGCATCATCTTCGTAAGTGATGCTCCCTCACTCCATGTTGGCATTTTGAACAACAACAACCGGAAGTGTCATGTGCTGTAGTATTGTATTGTTCGCCAACTGAAGCCAGGACGCCTCCTTGTTGACAGCATTCACATTGCAAGTCGCAACACAACTTGGCTAAGGCCAAACAAAAAAAAATCCTTTGGTTTGCGTTAGGCCTACGCAGTTAAGAAAAAAAATAGGGTTGGTCGGTCGGAACATTTTTTTTCTAATTGCCGTTCGAAAACATCAATTACCTGATAATTTTAGCATTCTTCTCCGAAGTATGCATTCTTCTCTACAGGATTAAAGTTGAACGGCGCGCCAGCTCCGTAACCCAACCGCACTTGTGCGCATGCGCAGTTCCCCCGATATAGGCTGCAAGCTCAACTGATTGTCATCCTCTTTTCCTCTAGCCTGCGCCGCGAGCGCACGCTTCCGTTCTTCTCTCATCGTTTACTTCTCTGTCCTGTTTTTAACAGTCTTGTTTTCCCAGTCCGATTTTTATCTTTTCCGGACAGTCAACGCACGATCAGCGGACTATGCCTTGTCTCGTTCTTGTATACCGAACTGTTACCGATACCATGGCCGCCCAGTAATTCAGCGTTTCCCGTCTTCACAACAGTCCGAATTTGGCTATCCTGATTTCTCCATCCGTGTTTCAACATCGCGGACGGCCTGCGCACGATCAAGCTGACAACGTCATGGCCCGTTCTAACAAACGACCGTTCTGCTATCCCCGTTCTGCTATCCGTCGCCCGTCGATTCGGAGATTGTTGACGCACACTTCAATTCAAGTTTGTCCTTGTACGTCATCGCTCGATTCATCCTACTCTCATGACTGAATGAGCCTGTTTTCAAGCAATATTCCGACTTTTGCTGTCCTGATTTTTCTATCCGAATTTCAAGATCGTGGACAGCCTGCGCACACTCAAGCAAACGACGCCATAACGCGCTCTGTTGAAACGCCGTCTGATTCTACTGTATCGTATCTTCAAGCAACTATCCGACTTTTGACATCAGTCCCTGTCCTGCTCTGCTATCAGAGTTTCGACTCCGTCTCCATCCTGATTTGAGCAGTTCGACTTTCGCTCTGTCTCTATCCTGTTTCTGCTGTCCGACTTTCAAGGTCATGGATTGCCAACGCACGCTCAAGCAGACGACGCCATGACCCGTTCAAAGGAAGCGACGACTAAGACCGGAAACAAGATGGCCGTCCCATCGCCTCACAGTCCGTCGCCCGTCGATCCTAATATCGTTGTCAGTCCTTCGATTCAAGTGTCTCCTTCTGCAATCACATTCAATTAAGAAGGCCATGAAAATGAAACACTCTCACAGATCGTCATCTTCTAAATCACATCGATCTTTTTCCGAATTTCCACGAGACTTCAAGCCAACTGTAAATCATTTAACAAACAAGTTCAACACCAACGCAAGATCAAGACAATGGTCCTCGCTCGCTCCAGAAAAACAAAGACTGTCGCCGCATCCAACTTGGCCGTCAAACAACATGCAACAATCCGACTTTTGCCATCCCAATTCTGCATGCCTGTCCGGGTGTTTTGCACAATCCGTTTTTCTATCTCCCACCACAACACCAACGCAAGAAGATCAAGACAACGTGTTTGCCACTCTGTCCTGGTTTTAATTCAACAGTCCGTTTTTTTCTTCCCCATCCCTGTCCTGCTAGCTAACATTGGCTTGGCTCGCTCTAACGAAACATAGACTGATGCTACATCCAAGATGGCCGCCCCACCACCAAGTGATCCAGCGTTTCCTCCGTTTCTGTCTTCAAGCAACAGTCCAACTTTTGCTATCCTGATTTTTCAATCCGAGTTTCAAGACAGACGTCATCTTCACATCGTATCTTTTTCTGTCCGTGATTTCTCTCGACTTGTCATCACGTTCATCCAAGAACTTGGACTGTCCTTCTCAGCCTCTGTCCTCTCCGTTCTATATCTTCAAGCAACAGGCCGTCTGTTCTCCAGTTCCTGTCCTGATTTCATGCAATCCGATTTTCAAGATCACGGACAGCCACTGCACACTCAAATGGACGACGCTATGACTTGTTTTAATGAAACGCCGACTGATTCTGCAGCAATATGGCCGCCCCATCACTTCGTAGTCAGTCACCCGTCGATCCGAATTTTGTTGCCATCCACTTTTTCATGTTTCTTCTTCTGAACGATCACCGTTTCCGTTTGGCCAACTCTCATCACTTTCCTCATTTAAGAACGCCAAGAAAAAAAAGCACTCACACAGACCGTCTTCTTCAAAGTAGCATCGATCTCTGTCTGAATTTTCTCTCAATTTGCCATCACGTTCATTTAGGAACTCGGACTGTCCCTCTCACAACAAGGTTTACTTCTGTCCTCACTCAAGTACATGACTTTTTGGACCGGGCCATACGACAATTCAAGTACAAGCCAACAACAGACAGGCTACCATCATCTTCACAATGACCATTCCGACACTAAAGACTGGATAAAGACGTCCTCATCGTCTCTGTCCTGATTTCATGCAGTCCGATTTTCAAGTTCTCGGTCTGTCAACGGACGCTCAAGCAGACTACGCCATGGCCCGTCCCCGGGGAATGACGACTTGTCCTACCTCAAAGATAAAAAATAAAAAAAGCATGCTCATCTATGAACTCAAACTGACCTTCACACAACCATCAACCTTGTACTCATCTCAAGCACACGCCATAATGGACTGTGCTGCACGTTAAATCAAGTAGACCTACAAGTCAACAACTTACATGCCACCTCATCATGATACAACCATTCCTTCACTCAAGATTGGACAACCAACTTTTGATTCCCTAACCATGTTTCTCCATTCCCATCCGAGTTTTTAATTTTTGGCCCACCATCCAAGACGGCCGTTCCTTCGTCCTGAAGCCCGTCACCTGTCGTATCTGCTCATCAATGTTGTGGACTACCCTTCACACGATCTGCCTCTGTTCTCAAGTCATGTACAAACATATCTGGATCATGCTGTCCGTGATTTCAAAACAAGGCCAGCCATCCAATTTGAAAATGTCTTCATCATCACTGGATTGGGCTACACATTTCTTGTCACCTCGAAATCGACACCAAGATTCTACAGGGAAAACAGCCTCGTTCCTCAGCTTGAAACTGAAATTGTGGATCTGACATCTCCCACAGTAATCTTGCTTCCGTATCCGTTTTTAAACGACTCTCACGGCTGAACACGACAACTCATGATCAAAGAAAAATCCCGAATATTTTTCTTACAAGCATCAAGCCAAACTGTCCCCCGTTCAAGCAGTACAACTCCGGTGTACTCGACACGCACAACGATTCTTCCCTATCCAACGTTAAGGACATGGACTCATGTGTGTCATCCATGATTGTCAACACATGACAAAGCTTACTCATCCAAACTCACCTTTGTCTTCACTATTCTCTCATCTCAAAACCATCACGAATTTTCTCCGTCCTCATCCGAGTTCCTGTGCTCGGATATAACATTCTTCGTAACCGGACTAGACCAAGCCAGGATCCACAGATACTCCGAAGGAACCTTCATCCATGATGGTGCTCCTTCACCCTTATTGCCTTTGGCTGATCTATCCTGAATCTGAACGTCCTAGGACCATCTGTTACACAACGTTCCTCTTCAGTACACAAATCTAGAACATGCACTCACGGACCAGACCATTTGAGCTTCCCAACATCAGGCTCAACTTCCCCACTCGACACACCTTCTGGACTTGATTGCAAGCTCTTCGCCATCCTCCTAACAGATACCGTTGGGTCTGAATCACGGATAGCTATGCCAATTTTTTCCATCGCCCATCTACATCAACCAAGAAATAACGCCACAATAGTCTGCAACACTCCTTTGCGTCATAAACTACAGTTACTTTCGCTTCAGCCTGCTGTCCTTCACCTGCCATCATCACAGCTAATTCGGAATCTTCAAACATCTTCATTCCATTGCAGATAGCCTTTGCGCATGAATCTGCTGAGACTAGTCACAGATAGCTGCAACGCATTAAAATCTGTCGAAAGACTGTCTCAATGGGATCTCGGCTCATGCCCTACGAATCCGTCGTGTGGTGTCCACCACCACAGATTGACGAGGTGCACTTCAAATTTTGAAAAATCACAGAAGGAGAACACCCCTAATCGATCAGCTGTCCCACACTGACAAAAACACAGCTGCTTCGGATCGTCATCTTTTGCTACCTGCTGTCCATGACCGACACTGGTTGCAGCACCTTTGAACTTTCATCTTATGCTGCCCACTGCTCCCTATCAACCATTTTCCGCACTCCAGCGCACAGTCGTCCTTCACGACCTGGTGTCCTAGCGGAGAAAACTTGCAGTTAATTGGGACTCCCATCCTTCGCTGCCTGCTGCCCCTAGACAGCATTCGTTGCAGCTCTTTTGGGCCTTCATCCTTCGCAGCTCTCACCCCTCGCCAACATTCATTGCAACCTCTTTCATCGCTGCTCCTTGGACCCTCACCCTTCACTGCTTGCTGTCCATCGCCAACATCCTGTTTCGAGCTTCAGCAAGACACCATCAGTTTCCAGGGACCATCTCCCTGCTCTGGTGAAAGCCCCTTACTGATCACGTTCACAACTATGCAGCAGGTCATCCAACGTTACCTGTTGACCTCATCGACTGGCTTTGCAATTTTCTGTCGCAAGTCGTTTCAAGCTAACTATCCTCAGTCATTAATCTACCAACTGCACTGCTCGGCTCAATACGATTCAAAAGCCTTTCCCAAAACAGCCACAGCATGAACACTGCTCAACAGCTCCGCTTCCATCCGGATTCATCTGCCGTCTGTCCTTCACTTACTACCTACCACCCGAGGACCTTAACAGGGCAATCCAGATAATTGCCAGTCGTCGGAAGGTCTGCAACATTGCAGTTCTTCGACGATTGTCATTTGAAACTCGGCCAATATACGACATCACCAGACGCCCACCTTGGTAAAACCTTGTTTTTAAGGGAACTACCGCTGCAGAACAAACCCAATTTGTGAGTCTGCACAACATATCCATTACAACAACCTTCCACCTTCATGGTTTTGATCCCACCAAAACACTGAACTTTCATCAAAAATTACACCAATGAAACTTCACCAGAACTCGGGTAATCTTCCCTTTAACCTCACGGTCTAACTTTGTCTGGGTATCGTTACACTGAGTTCCCAAGAAGATCGCCAGCTCGTAACCCTAGGGTAACCCGTCAGGTAGTACCCACCACCTGCGTTGACGAGGTCTGGGTGAATGCTAAAATTATCAGGTAATTGATGTTTTCGAACGGCAATTAGAAAGCCCATTTTGGCGGCCCTCCTGCCAGGCCGGCTGAAAATGGTTTCTATTGCCTAAACGAAAACGTACGTTACCTTCACCCGCCCGAGTCACCACCTGACGAAACAGAGGAAAATAGGATGACAATCAGTTGTGGTTGCAGCCTATATCGGGGGAACTGCGCATGCGCACAAGTGCGGTTGGGTTACGGAGCTGGCGCGCCTTTCAACTTTAATCCTCTAGAGAAGAATGTGTTATCAGTAATGTATGTTTTCGTTTAGGCAATAGAAACCATTTTCAGCCGGCCTGCCAGGAGGGCAGGCAAAATGGGCTTTTTACACTTTTTTTTTGTTACTAAATCAGTAAGTCTTTAATAAATTGTAATTTAAAATTTTTTTATGCAGTAAAGATACATTCATGTTCACGGAGCAATATTTTTCCTTTTTCCAGGAAGCATTTGAACCATTTTTGTTTCGTAGGATGGAGCGTCAAATAGGGAAGGGGATTTTTTTTTCCTTGGACGAAAAAACAGTCTAGGGTCGGTCGGGTAACACAAACCAAACCATTGTTTTTTTGTTTGGCTTATCGAAGAGGTAGCTGTGTGTTCCCCAATATTGTTTCTTGCTAAGCTTAACGCACATAAACTAGAGTTTTATTATTAGTGAAAACACGAAAAAATGAACCATCTTCTACTTTGAATGTCCGAAATCAATAGATCACAAATGTAACGCTTAGATTAAAAAAACAAAAATACATTCAGTAGTTTTAGAATTTTGATAGGCTTAATAGTCCGAGGGGTATTATTTTCGGTCTCTCCTATCTTCTTCAGGCTTCTTTTCTTGTACTTGCTTCTGTTTTACATTGCCGCGAGCACTAGTGTTTTTCAAAATGCTTGGAAACCGTTGCCCACTGTACTTATCACATGTCGTCGAATGTTCGAAATCAGAAGATCACAAATGTAACGCTCAAATTAAAAAAAAAAAAATACATTCAGTATTTTGCAAATTTTTGATAGACTTAATAGTCCGAGGGGTGTTATTTTCGGTCTCTCCTATCTTCTTCAGGCTTCTTTTCTTGTACTTGCTTCTGTTTTAGATTGCCGTGAGTGCTAGTGTTTTTCAAAATGTGTGGAAACCGTTCCCACTGTACTTATCGCGTGTCGTCTGCTTAACGCTCGCACAAGTTCTGAGCACGAATTCGATTAGGACCGAACTACTACTCTGATAGTGTCTAATAGTAAAAGCGATTTACATCTAAGAGAACTTGAATCACTGGCGATTCGATACTGTGTGGCGAGCGGACAACCTCTTGTGAATCTACAAGGGCCGTCGACTCTAACATCAAGTTCCTAATTAGTAAAGAGTTAGCTGCACATCTCTCGCGCAAACGGAATCCTGCGAGCGTTGAGCAGACGACAACGCGATGAGTACAGTGGGCAACGGTTTCCACTCTTTTTGAAATACACTAGCACTCGTGGTAATGTAAAACAGAAGCAAGTACAAGAAGGAAGCCTGAAGAAAATAGGAGAGACCGAAAAATAACTCCATTCGGACTATTATCGAACATTTGCAAAATACTGAATGCATTTTTGTTTTTGAATTTGAGCGTTACATTTGTGATCTATAGAGAAAACATGTGGAAGCAACCTTCACGAGTGTGAATTGTTTGGCCAGTAGACCTTAAATTGCACTCGCCATTGTCCATTACTTTCTTGCCAAGCAGAAGAAATTTTTAAGTTTTGCTGCTACTTAATGCTTAAATATTGTTTGCATTAAATTTAACTCTCCAATCAATCTACATAAATGCCGCGTTTCACAACATATCCCCCTCTCGCGTTGTGAACGGAGTGAGGGTCACTTTCTTCCTTGGTGACTCGTCCGACTCACCTTGAGCCAGACACCTCTTGTCGAGAGTTCTCTTTTCTCCTCGACCTGTTCGACTTGGACTTCTCTTAAATCTTCTGGACTTCATCGTCAAAAGCTTGTACGTGATCTACCATCTCGTCGTGCTTGTCTGGTGATGCCACCAACCATCTGTCCATAGTCCTCGTGGATCACTCCTTCACTCTCAAACCATATGATCTTGAGTATGTTATGTAACTTGTATTGCCCTAGGCTACCACTTGTTTCGACGAGCGAGAAGTCTACTTCCGCTGTGGTGTGACTCCATCTTCAAGCTCGGTGTGAGCAGTTTATTTCGCCTTATCCACGGTCTCTTAACTGCAGCCCCTTCCCCCAATGCCTCTCGATCCATTGTAATGTCCCGTGGATCGGGGTATCACTGGCACTTGAATAAGTGCAGGTAACAGAACTGGCACCTGTTGTGATGGTAGCTCGTTCACCTTCGCTTTAGCAGCTTGCGTAGCACTTTTTCCCTCAGACATATTGAGGCTTGGCCTGGATCCATCTTGCTGCAGGAATCCTCAGAAGTATCCCAACCTTGTGTTACGTACAGTACTGCATATCTTTTAAGTCCATTTCTGCGTTTGTCTGGTAGCAAACATTTTACTCAAACCTTATGTCCTGACTCTCTACCACCTTAGGCGTAGGTCCCAGAGTCTGTAGGCGCTCTTCCCTACATCATACCCCAGGTATCCAATTCTAGACCTTGAGTCGAACTTGTTTTGTGAGGGCTGTGCAGTCTTGATGTAGGCTTTCCATCCAAGTTTCCTAATATCTTGATTCATAACTTATGCCGCCTCGCCAACTGTGTGTAGGAGATTAAACAGCTAATCTTCCCACTCCTGCAATACGTAAGTAGCATGCAGTCCGTACAACTTCTCTCCACAGAAACTTTGGAATACCACCTCGCCACTAGCGTTGTGCGTACTTCTTCCATTTATGTATAATTGCACACAAGAGTCCAGAAGCACATCACATCACATCACGTTGCACGTCTCTATTGTTTCCGTCAACAAAATTACTTTCCTTGAAGCCTTGTCGCGTCTCGCAACACAAATTACTTCTGACCAGCAATATTTATTTCAGTCTTTCATTTGTGCAGGAAGCGTCGTGCTGGGCGTCATCGGAAATTTTTAGTACGGTACGGTATTGGTATTCTTAAAAAAAAAATATTCGGTATTCCGGTATCGGTTGCGGTATCGGTATCCGCCTACCTGGCTAGTTGGAGCATACCCTAGCACCAAACTGCTACTAAATGATACAGGGCATACCAGGCTGTTTTGCGATGTCTGATTTCAACATCAGTGCTCTACCTGAATGATTGAGTCAACTTTAATGACTGAATAAATATTTTGCAAATTGGTCATTGGTTTTTCCCCTTATTAACGTCTTAAGGGTTTATACTATCAATTTGAATTTAGCTCCATTGGAAAGCTGGTGAAAAAACTCTTCGAATGGTATATTGGCATGTCCAAATCGGCGAAAAATTGGCGAAGTTATTAAAAAAATCAGCTAGATACTAAAAATTTACAGTATTTCGGTATTATGCAAATGCCGATTACGGTTCGGTATTCAAAAAATACCGATAGCCGCGGTAAAATTACTGATACCGCCCAGCACAAAGTGAAGCTGCGTAGCTGAAGATTAGTGATTTAGAGGTGTATCACTCATTAAATTGCTCATTGTAAATGCGTAACTTGGCAAACCTTGTAAAGGTTTTGAAAATTCATTTCATTGCCGTTTCTTTTAAAAGCGAAGGCCAACCGTAATTGTACATGTGGCTTGGCAGCTGTCATGCGCAATAGCAACCAAACCATTTCCTTGTGGCTTGCATATGCAGTAAAACTGAATTAAGTTTGAATGAATTTTAATTAGACTTAGGCCTACTTGTAGTAAGATAAAACCCTATCGTACCTTAGTATAAAATGCTTTATTCTCTGATAATACGTTTGGGCTAATTTTTTTTTTTTTACAATAATGAAAAGACAGACCTAGCGATAACAGGAAGCCCAGGTGGCATATCGGCAACCCATAACCTGGCCGTGAAAAGAGATATGTTTGGTTCCTGGGAATTTTCATTTCAAAAGTAACCAGGCCTCTTATTTTATTTTTCATACGTTTTCGGAAGCAATTCGAGGCTGCCCAAAACATTTTAACATAAAGCACAACTGAATGCCAAGTTAGGCTAATTAATACTAATTTTTAGCTAACAAACTGGATTACTTTTGCTTCTAAAATAATAAAATATCTCGCCTGCACTACCAAATAAAAAGCAATGACCAGGGGCCAATTTGATCAGACGGCCTGAGAACCAACTAAATTTTTTTTCGTGGCTCAAGATTTACGGTATTGATAGTTTAAAACTAGGTGTATATTATAACAGCTAGCTAATTGTAACGTACACACAACGTTACAGTGAGATTTGCTACTAAACGTCTAACCGTCCTTCTATGGTATTGATTCACTATTTTCAGTGAGGAAAAAAAAAATCTGTTGATTCAATTGACTCTCTCAAATGGCGAATAAAATGGCGTTGCCTATGCAGTTAGCAACTTGAAGAAAAGCAACTAGGCTGGTTTAGCTATAGAGACTCACTCAATCTCGGAAACCGTATGGAGGTGGCCTCAAAAGGGTTGCATAGTAATTGCTTGCAATAAAACGGGTAACATTTGCAAGCTGATGGGAACAGAGATGGAAGTAGAGCCAAAACTAACTTTAAAGCCTGAGGAAGATAGTTAACTATCGAAAATTTACGAGACAATGTGAGTGGCTTTTGTTGTCAAAGTGAACGTTTTTCTTGTGACTTGTTTGTTTGCCTACAATAGTGAAAGATTGGGAAATTTGAAAAATCTGTAGGAATTTTTTGTCCAGTAAAATTATTTGCAACATTGGTTACTAGGGACCATTCATAAAGTACGTCGCGCTACAAATGGGGGAAGGGGGGTCAGCTCAGGGTGACAAAAGTGACATGGGGGAGGGGGGTCTGTAAAAAATGTGACGTCACACTTTTATATTTTATAAAAAGAAAAAAATTTAATACTCTAACTGTACATTGACGTGCACAGGTGTCAGGAAAGTAAGAGGCTGCAAAACTGCTTCTGGTTGAACCTGTCAGTATTCTAGGAATTAAAGTTGCACTTTCACTGAATGGAAATACACTATCTAGTACTACCTGCACTTGCTTGTATCAGGAGGAGGAATGCACAAGCCATTTCATTCAGCGAAATAAACGAGCAACATGCCTTATTGAATGTAATGCATAGGTCATTCTGAATGTTAGGTTGGGAAAGGCTTCAATTGAAGGTTTTCTCTTCAACCAATATGACATGCCATTAATGCGTAGAATATCTGAAATGGAGGAAATATCAGTGCGATAGCCTCCGTACTTTCCTAAAGTTTGCATGGACTCAAAGACCTCACCGTCTGACGTCATAGCATTTATTCTGGGGAGCTTTGGCTCAAGGCTTCGCAGAAGTGTTGAGTTACGGTTGTACTACACTATCGGTAGGATCTTGACAGAAAAGCACCTGTGACTAATTTGTATAGTATGGCCGCCGAAAACACAGCTGCTTCGATTGATTTGTAGTATTGCCCAAGACATTAGTTACAACCCAAAAGAATGCCAGCTGAGATGCTACCTATCTTTCCGGCTAAACGAACGTGTTACTGTATTTACATCTTATTTTAAAACTTAGTGATGGCAGGATTGGCAGCCAAATATTTGACAAAAATGTGTCAAGGAAAGCTACATAAAATTAATCGCAAAATAGCTATTACGATTTACGTCTAAACTATGCTGTCAGACTGTTTGTACTGCCAAACATAACTCCGTTGCTTGGCGACTTCCTCGGTAATGTTGCTTCGTAGCCTCAATCCCGGGCTCGCCCCCCCCCCTTCCCACCAATGCATTCACGAATAGAAGCGCCCCGGAAATGTGCTCGTGCTCTTGTCGATTGTGGCATGTCAACAATCATAGGTATATCCTAGCAAACTTGTCCCTCTCTATCTGAAGATAACCTTAGCAGTTGAAGAGAACGTTAATACGACTATTTTCATTTCCGTTATTTGTTGCTTTTCATTTTTAACTGGCTCATGGTATATAAATAAGCTGTTTTTTTTTAATTTTGTGCAGGTCCACAAAATTGCATTCCCAGAAAAAAATTCGTTGGGGGAGGTCAGTGTGACATACTTTTTCATGGAGGTACGAGTAGGTGTGACAAAATGTGACATGGGGAGGAAGGGGGTCAGAAATGGCCAAAAAAGCGTGACATACTTTATGAATGGTCCCCTAGTACCTGTTAGGGTAGTGTGATTTTTCCATTTCGTGATGCGATGTAGAGTGAAACAAATTTCTTAGTCCTACTGCACCCAGGGTTCGCACAGGATGCTTACAGTGCTTACAAGTCCTTATTTTAATTTTGGCATTTGTAAGGACCTTACAAGTGCTTACATGGTACAAAGGTCCTTAAAAGCTCTTATATTGGGCCGGAAAATTATGACTTGTCTCTTATCAATGTAATTTAATTTGCAACAGTAAAACTCAACTTTTAGTGCTACAGTTAAAGAAAAAATTTAAGGTTAGTGTACAGTACATTTGATTATTATTAAAACATTTATTTGAAAAAATCTGACCTACCTAAAGTTACTTTCAAGACGTTACTGGAAGTGTGACTTTTTAGGCTTTATTGTTGCTGAAAGGTGCTTACAAATGGTCATTATAAAGTGCTTCTAAGTCCTTAAAAGTACTTATAAAGAAGATGTTTGAGAACCCTGTGCACCTTCCTTCAGGGGTGCGGAATTGTACTGACACGGAGTTACGTTAACTCCGAAATTTTCATAAACACTGACCCCTGTGTTGGACCCGGCATACAGTAACTCCGAATTCATAATTTACTTTAAAAGTGTCTAAAACAATCCGGAATTGTAGTAACACGGAGTTACCCTAACTCTTCTCTAATTTGACAATAATATGATTGTGGTTTCTGATGTTATATGTATCATATCAAAAACCAGAACTGGTAAAAGGGGCCGCCAAGTTCCGAATGGTTCGGCCCTTCAAAGGAGTGATATCAACACACCAAAACATTCGCCAAGTTAATCGCACCGCTTAATAATTCGAAGGTTAAATGAAAACTAGAACATTGCTACTTTCGGTAGCAATGTTCAAGTTTTCATTTAACGTCCAAAGTATTATTCGGTGCGATTGAGTTGGAGAATGTTTTGGTGTGTTGATATCACTCCTTTAAAGGGCCAAACCATTCGGAACTTGGCGGCCCCTTTTACCAGTTCTGGTTTTTGATATGATATCACTCCTTTTTTTTTAAATTGTGTATTGACTTAACTCCACTACCGTGCAGATGAGTAATAAAGTACCACGTCAACAAGAAATTGGTTTTCAACAATTTGCTACTACCTTTTGCCTATAGGCCGAACCATTCTCAACTTAGTCACCTCTTTATTGGTTTTTGGTTTGGCTTTAATTTTGTTGTAATTTGTTGTATTTAGTTAGTTTTGGTGTGTTGGTATCACTCCTTTGAAGGGCCGAACCACTCTCAACTCGGTTGAATCCTTACCAGTTTTTGGCTTTGTTTATTTTGCTTTGTTTTTACACTTAGTTTATTTTTCGTGAATTGGACGTGAATACAATTTCTTTGCAACCTTGTTTAGATTTATCGTGATACACTAGTATGTGCCTAGGCACACGTTCTCATTGTTGGAACTTTGGCCGTCCAATGAGCGCCGACGCCGACAATACTAACAATGGCTATAACAATATTTTCGTACTTACGTGCCCTCCCACGCCATCCCTGTTCTCCCCCAGGCTCCAAACCATAAAAGGTATGCAGTTCGTATTGTACTGCACCTATTCGTCCAGTTTCATAGCTAGAAGCCTTCCCGTTATCTCGGAATCGATGAATAATCACCCTATGGTATTTAACATGGGGATGAGCGGACTAGCTAGCTAACTAGGTAGTAACACATTTTCAACGTTATTGAGGGGCAGATTTTGCATTAAAAGCTGCATAGCTGGCATTCAAACACGAGTTAATTTTTGTTAGGTGGGTCATTGCTCTTGATTTCAACACAATTTAAGCTTTTGTATCACATTATTATTTTTCCCCAAGTACCTGAAATGTGCCCAACTATGCTTCAAGATATAAGACACTAACGCTATGGCGTCGCGCTACAATGGTTTGCAACCTCGACAATTGAATTGATGTGATGTTTGTTGCCTAACTTGGCGCGACACACTAGCGTGTGTCTAGATAGCCGCAGCGAGCGCGGCACAGACAGTATTTAATCATCAATAAAATCAGGAGTTACAGTAATTCCGGGTCCCTCACACGGGCCAGCATTTAAGAAAATCCCAGAATTAACGTAACTCCTTGTTGTTACAATTCCGGCGCTCCCTTCCTGCAACCAAAAAATAGAAACTGGTGAGTCACTTTCGGTCTGAGAAACCTGAAAATGTCAGAGAAATTTATCGTGAGATTTCGAACGCCACTGTGGTTATACACCAAACGATAAGCCAGCAACAACGAAGCCCATTGTTTTCTAAGTAACTTGGCTCCTATTTTGTGGATCTTAAATTTATCCACCCATCTTTCCCCCATCGTGTTGTAAGTTGGCAACAACAATCGCACTTGCTGTGATTGTTACTTTACAAACCTTGAAACAATTCAACTCCCAAAATAAAGTCTATCTTATTGTAGTCAATTGTCATGATTTTGAAGGCTTTGTTTTAATTCCGTCGTCGTATTTTCTAGCCATTGTTACATGTTATGCTGAAACGGCTACTTTTGTTCTCCTCTAGCAAATTATGTTTTAGATCTTTTGTGACCATTGTTATGCTCGCGCTAGGGATGATCGTGCTAGGGTAGGCCTAATTATTCGGTATTTGGCGTATTCGGCCAAAAAATTCAAGTATTCCGTATTCGGCCGAATACTGATTTTGGCCGAATTGTGAAATTCGATATTCGGCTGAATATGTTGGACGAATAGTGATATTTGGTATTCGGCTGAAAACTGAATTTGGCCGAAGTGATATTCGGTTTTCGGCCGAATAGTGTTAAGATTTGTTGGTATTCTGCCGAATATTTTTTGGTATATATTTATGCAATTGTGTTAATGTAAGAATGTTTTGCTAAGCATTTAATTTTTGGTTTGTGAGGAATTGTGTTCTGATATTTCTAAAAGAAGGAAAAATGATCAAATATGTGTAATTACAGGTATTCGGCAGTTTAACTATTCGGTTGTATATTCGGTATTCAGCAAGTTGAGTATTCGGTTATATATTCGGTATTTGGTTGTATATTCGGTATTCGGCAAATTTTGTATTCGATGCATCCCTAGCTCGTGCTGGTCTTTTTTTCTCCCCCAGTTACAAATGACACTAGAGAAGGTCGTTCACTACGCGTTCTGGGTGGAGTGTGAGTCGCGGTGATGTCTGCTTTCATGCCGTGGTGTGAGTAACGTCCTCAACACCATTTCCCGCCAAATTGAGCCCGAAATGTTACTGGTCTCGTACAAATAATGGAATTAAAAATAAAACAAAATGCTCTGTTTACAAGTGTAAGCTGTTGTTATCAAAAAATAAAACTAAATGAGAAAACAACAACATCCTTTACTTCGGTAAAAAAAAGGGACACTGTAATAAATGTAGATTATTCTTTCCTATTTTAAAACTTACATTTCTACTTGCTGGCAGAAAATAAACACTACCTGTAAATTTCTGCATTCAGTTCCTGAATGCTGTCTACCCTGGAGGGATCAAAACTCTTTAGATATGCCCAGCTCAGCAGCCCATCTGCGCATGCGCCAGCATGTGCAGACCTTCATAAATGGTGTTACGGCGTCAGCCAGCCATCTCTTTTCCTCCAGTCGCCAGCCACTCAACACGTCTACCCGCATCGTCTTCAACTTCGCTTTCGCCCATCACGTCCAAGGAATTCAAACTTCTCTCTCTCTCTCTCCGTCGGTCTCAGTTGCCTCCCTGCCTTCTAGTCAGATGATCTTCGGCCGATGTCCTCTCCTTTAGCCGGCCCTTGCCTGATCATGCATGGCACTCTGGACCTGGTCATCTCCCAGACTGCGAACACCCGATCTTTCGCTTTCGTCACTCATCACCATTGGTCGTTCCTGCAGACTCCCGCTCCCGCATCTTTCGCCTCGTAGGACGCCTCCAATTTAAGTTCCAACCTTGGGATCCTCTCAGTTGAAGCTTCCCGTGTCTTAATCGTCACTTCACTTCGTGGTTCTTCATGGACCCTGATGGCTCCGCCACCATTCTGTGGACCTCTCTTCTGGATTCTGCATCAATTCTTCGGGACAACTCTGGTCGGCCCCACTGGCTTATCCTTTGCCTGTTATTGCACTACCTTCTTCTATCAACTTAGAGTCAACTCCTCTCCTTGCGTGCCGCCATCATGAAACATAAATAAGTAGACATAAATCGCTGGAAATAATATTAAGGTAAATTGAAAATAAGCCAACAGCGAGAATCATACACTAGAAATAACCTAGTTCAGTAAGCCACCTTTATGCACTTACGTTTCGTCGGAGTGGCATGACCCGGATTCGAACCGGCTACCCA
>JAHWFP010252164.1:122920-160204 GCA_023313725.1 Lithobius niger | reverse complement strand
TGGGTAGCCGGTTCGAATCCGGGTCATGCCACTCCGACGAAACGTAAGTGCATAAAGGTGGCTTACTGAACTACGTTAATTTCTAGGGTATGATTTTCGCTGTTGGCTTATTTTGAATTTTCCATCATGAAACGTAGTCGACGGCCCTCTAGTACTTTTGTCCCACGGATCTTGCCATCCTTACCACCGCACTGAAGTTCTCAATCTGCATGGAATTCTTGTCTTTTGGCTTCTGGCAGTCAGACTTTCAACCGCCAACTATTCCTTAAAGTGCTGTGCAACCCGTGTCTCACCACATCATCATCATTGTTACGCTCTGTTTTCATTTGTACAATCTGACACGGTCCTTCCACTGGATCACCTAACTGTTGCTGACTTGGCTCAGTTTCAGTTCTGGAGGTGAACTCCCCCCTCCCCCCCCTTCATCTCTCGTGGCTTCAACTTCATTGTCATACCGCCGCTTCATCTGCCAAGAGACCCTTCTCGCCTGACCTAACACTGTGCGACTCAGCAGCCTACTCACTCACCCGTTCCTTTGACTCTTAAACCCAACTAAACTCCTCGTGTGCCAGTTTTTGCACTACACACACATGGAGGGTTTTGTGTCCCGAAGGTACGACTTAGTTTTTTGATGGAAAAAGTGCGTCTGAAAGTACGGCTTAGTTCACATTGGCACTAAGAAGTGGAGTGTGCCCCGAAGGTGCAGCTTAGTCCTTCTCACGCGCTGTGGGTGCGCCCCGAAGGTGCGGCTTAGTCCTCTCACGTGCTGAGGGTGCTCCCCGAAGGTGCGGCTTAGTAATTCTACTGCGGTCACACTTCACAATCTTGCTTCCGCTGTGGTCTGCGAGGATGCTGGATGCCTGAGTCGAGAGTTTGGGTCGACGAGTCTGCTGTTGAAATGCTTCGAGAACTTGAATAGTCGTCAAGCCGTCATGTCCGCCGGTAGTGAGATGTCGACTCGTTCGTGGGCCGCTCGTTACGACATGTCGTGAATTCTTAATACCTTTGCCTCCCATGTCGTGGTCGTCTTGAAAGTTGCCCAAGCATGTCTCCTCCTGCGTTAAATTGTGCTCGGTCCACCTGCGTTCCAACAGTAGTCATTTCTCTCGCTCCCCTCTCTCCACAAATGTCGACATCATCAGCCTTTCTCCCCTCCTCCAGCCACAATCCGCGTGATGCAAATGTCTCCCTTACTGGCTCTTCACGCTGTCCTTCCACTCTTTTTCCTGGAGTCCTAGGAATGGCAGTTCGTTGAACAGGAGTACGTAATCCTGGAGATGTCGTAATCCTGGAGATGTCGTCCGACTCTGGTACGAGTTGTGGGGTGGTCTTCGTCGTTCGCTGAGTCCGAGCCCGCCGAGTCATCGTCTTGCTTCCAAGGGGGATCATTTTCGTCCTCGGAACATGATGAACTGGATGCGTCTCTCTCGTCGTCAGACAGTTCGAGATCCGACTTGTTTTCCGGAAGAGCGGTGGGTTTGTCGTATCCTCCTTCGTTTTCCTGACCGCCGCCTCCGGTTTTGGTCGGTGGTGGTGGTGGTTCACTGTTCTTCATCGAGGCCGTGTCCCAGTATGGTTCCATTTCACGTGCATTGATAGATAGTCTTTTCGTCTCTTGCATCCGTGATCGAGACGATTCTGTAGGTGACTGGGGCTGCGCTTGGCGAGGACTCGATATGGACCTTTGAACACCGGTTCAAGTTTCCTGGTAATTCCCTTGTCTGCGCTTGACAAAACATGATTTCGTATCTTGACGAGATCCCCTGGCTTGAACTCTTGTTGGTGATGACGCTGGTCATAGGAAGTCTTGGTTGATCGTGCTGCCTCGGTGAGGTGAGCAGTGACGAGGTTGTATGCTTTCTCGACTTCCGCTCTCATTGCTTCTGCGTGCTCTTGAGGAGTTCTCGGCGGCGTCGTGTCTAGCAGGCAGATGATCTTCAAGGGTGTCAGCGGATCTCTCAGATGTATTAGCCCCGTGTGAAAAAGTGCTGCGACGTGCGACATACGTCGCAGAAAACTTCGGGCGGTCACAGAAAATAGTCGCTGTCAATTTTTTTTACCGTAAGCCACACTTTTTTCGATATATGCTGAAAGAACGATAAATTCGCTAACTATTGACTTTCAAATACACCCTTTTAACCCTTTTTTCGCCAGCTTTTCAATGGTGCAAACCACAAGTCTCTAGCTCCTCCCATTCTGAAGTTATTTATAAAAAAAAAAATCCATTTAACTTACATTTTTAAACAAACATGACTTGCAAAATGCATAAGAAAAAACTGCAGCTCGCTGGTAATTTAGGACTAATATCATGGAGGAAGGAATCAGGTAGGAGGCGACACAACCCTTTTTTCGCGATGACTGGGCATGGAGGAAGAGGGGGGGGGTCTGATGGGACTTTGAAAGTGTGGGCTGTGCACGTCTGATAGGCGAGTTTCTAGTTGCCTTGAAAATATCCATTACCTTTTTTAGTTGCATTTCCCTTCTCAAATGCTGTTTAATATAGGGAATTTAAAATTGAGGCTGCCCGTCAGAGTTGCTACTCACTGCGCAACTCTACTACGCAGCCTCATATCGTATATAAACTCGAGCGGAGCCGAGACGGCCACCTTTTCTTCTCTACGCTTCACGCTGTTCACTTCGATACCGGGAATCATGCCAAGTGCAAAGGGAACGCCTAGGGACGGCGCCGCTGAACCATCGTCCGCAGTTGTCGAGGTACTAGAACATTCCGCAGAACGTGAATCCTTAGATCCGGTTCCGCCACCTGACAATCCGTTCCTTTCTGAGGTTTCCATTCCTCTTGACACCCTCAAATCCTCTCGGTGCCTTGTGGACAAGTGCTCCGTTCCCCGGACATACGCTCCGTTCAAAAGGAACTCTCCAAAGCTAAGGAACGGTACTCTCGTTTGAAGCTGCAACTTAAGGCTCGCAAAGTAGCGGCCAAGTTGGCAGCTACTCCGGTTCCGCCATCCACTCCTCTGGATTTGTTATCCTGTTCCTCACGACGTAGCGTTCCTTCTGCTGTCCCTGGTTCCTCTGGTCCTCTGACCAGTTCCCAGGTGAATACTTTAATGGACTCGTCTCTTCGTGCCTTCAAACGTAAGGTACCTATCTCCGACTATACTACGGACCGGCTTGCATCCACTCAGAAGAAGCCGCGTTCCGCCGATTCGACACCGCGGACCGTCGCAGCCTTTACCAGTCGTCCCGATTCCTCAAGAAAACGAAGCGGACGATCCATACTACACACCTGATCCTTCCCTCTCGGAATACACCAATTCCCTGATGACCCGGACCCGACTGACATTCTGCTCCCGGACCTCCTCAAGACTGTGGAGAAAATAGTTCCGGACTGTTTCCTTTACAAACCATCTCACCAACCAATAAGAATCGGGGCCTGGCTACGGGATTTGGTTTTGGCCTGAGGGACCAACTCCCTTTTCAACAGCCTTTGCTAGGCCAATCTACCACTCTGCTCACGACCTTGCTGCGGAACGGTGGGATTCTTCTCGGCAACGGTTCTTTTTTAGAATAAGACAAGGAACCTCCTCCACCGAGACCTATCCGAGAAAACTACTTCTTCCGACCTACGGGAGACGGAACGGCCAATCCACGCAATTTTGACACCTATCCTCAGTCCGAGTTTCTTACTGCTGATACCAAACTCTACTTCGGTTCCGCCTTGCTCTTGCCCCGACGTGCTGCAGTTCCTGTTTATGTGCTCCGGGACAATGATCGGATTCTAAGACTAGGATTACGAGCGGCGTCACAAGCGAACGTCCTGAGTACCGCGGCCAATGCGTTAATGTGAACACCTTCATGCCGATCTTCCCCCTCCTGACACGAAACAACTTGCGTTCCTTTTTTATCAAGTATTCCGCAAGAGCTGCTTCGCAACCTACCATGCTATGAATTGGTTTACGAGGGCCTTGTTTAACTCGACTCTTCTTCTGCACGAAATCATGCTCAACACGACTTCGAATCTACACGATTCCGCGCGGCATCTCCTCCGTAACCAGCCGATTCACGAACCAGAATCGCTCTTTAGATGTCTGATTCACAAAGTTGCTCCTCATCTTGATGTCTCCAAAAAACCTCGGCTTCTCAAAAATCGACAGTCCAGGTGTCAACGTTCCTCTGCTATAACCAGACCTGATCCGCCCAGTGACAACTGGCCCTGCCTGAAAACACTTGAGCCCGTTCCTCCTAAACCTCCGCGTTCCTCGTCGCCCTTTCCGTCCCGTTCCCAAGGACGGGGACGCGGTCGTTCCTTGGGACATACTACCCCTCCAAAGCA
This sequence comes from Lithobius niger, assembly GCA_023313725.1. Classification (NCBI taxonomy): domain Eukaryota; kingdom Metazoa; phylum Arthropoda; class Chilopoda; order Lithobiomorpha; family Lithobiidae; genus Lithobius; species Lithobius niger. Next base: position 155,907 of record JAHWFP010252164.1, on the reverse strand, counting down.
ACGCCAACGTACTCCCTCCCGTTTCCGACATAGGGACTCTTACTGACATTCCTCCGCCCCCACAGGCCGTGGGGGGACGGTTACGTTTCTTCCTGCAGGCTTGGCAGCAATTTCTCACGATCTATTTCTTCGCTCCATAATCACCAAACCAATGTTCCCGATTCCGCCACCACTCCGTTCCCCTCCATGGGAATGGGACAAATCTGGCACACCGGCGCTTCAACAGGAGAGATAAGCTCTCTCCTTCACAAGAATGCAATCCGCACTCTTTCATCACCATTCTCTCCGGGTTTTTACAGCAGCATTTTTCTCTGCCCAAAGAAGTCCGGCGGCACTCGACTAATCTTCAATTTGAAGCCCCTCAACAAATTCATCGACAATCCTCACTTCCAGATGGAAACAGTCTCTACGATCCGGGAATCCCTACATCTGGGCGATTGGACAATTTCATTGGACCTGGCGGACGCATACCTGCACATTCCACTTCATGCCTCTGTCCGCCACCTCTTTCGGTTCCTTCACGACGGAAAAATTTACGAATTCTGCAGTCTGCCATTCGGACTCAATGCCGCTCTTCGTATTTTTACCATGGTATTACGACCAGTTCTGGCACATCTTCATCAACAGGGCATACGGATCCATGCATTCCTCCACGACTGCCTCCTGCTCCATTCCGATGCAGCAGTCGTTTCACAAAACCTTCGGTCCGCCGTGTCTCTTTTTCACTCACTGGGCCTGGGAATCAATCTGCCCAAGTGTCGCCTTCATCCAGCTCAGTCTTTCGTATTCCTTAGCGTACTTTTCGACATGGCCCGCGGAACGGTCATGCCTTCCCCGGATCTCATCTACAGACACATAACTACGGTACGAGAGTTCCTGCGTCTTCCGTACCACTCCTTCAACGACCTAGCCTCTGTCATAGGTACGATCGACTCGTTTGTGGATCTGGTTCCGTGCGGCCGTTGGATGGCCCGCCCCCTTCATCATTACCGAACAGATCAATGGGGCGATCCTCGTCTCGCGCCTCTACTGCCACCGCAGCCGCTTCGTCCGTCCTTCCCGTCTCAAACCATTCAATGGTGGACGGATGTACTAAACCTTACTGCTTCGGTTCCTGTTCACGAACCGATTCCTCAGCTTCATTTGTTCTCGGACGCCTCCCTCACAGGATGGGGAGCGAATAAGGGCAACCTCACGGTATCGAGCCAGTGGCCCTCCCCGCCACAGGAACACATAAATCATCCGGAACTTCGGGCAGTTCTTCTCAGTCTACTACACTTCCAAGATCATGTCTCCGGCCATGTTGTTCAGGTACACATCGACAACACTACTGCTGGTGTGCCTATCTAAGGAAAGGAGGGGGAACACGGTCCCTATCCCTTCACCAAATAACGTCGGACATCTTTCAACTATGCATCCGTCTTCACGTTGAACTTCTTCCCCTCCACATTTCCGGTTCCCGGAACGTGGTTGCCGATTCGCTGTCTTGACGGACTCCTCCGGCCAGCGAATGGTCCCTGGACCGCAACATTTGCTCAGCCCTATTCGCACTATGGGGACGCCCTATGGTCGACCTATTTGCTGCTCAGTTCAATGCCAGACTTCCCCTGTTCGTCAGTCCCTTTCCCGATCCACGAGCGTGGGCAGTGGATGCCCTGACGTTAGACTGGAACCAGCTCTACGCTTACGTCTTCCCCCCCACGTCGCCTGCTCCCCATTGTTCTACGCAAATTTGGATCCTGCCAGGGACGGTTCCTCCTAGTGGCTCCGAATTGGCCGGCAGCGGCGTGGTTCCCAGTGTTACCTCATCGACGACCCCCGACCACTACCGTTCGCTCCGGACCTACTCACCTGAGCCAACGGCACGATCCGCCACCTGAACATCAAGGCATTACACCTTCACGGGTGGCTACTATCGTCCAGTTACTCCGATCAACTGGCATATTTGAAGACGAAGCTGTCCGCATCGCCTCTCGAGCCGTCCACTCTTCCACGAACAAGATTTACGACTGTCATTGGAAAAGATGGTTTTGTTGGTGTCTTACTCAACAAGTCAATCCAATCCGTCCCCCTGTAGAGGACCTCCTCCGTTTTCTTACGTCTTTTTTTCAAAGTGGCTTACGAGGTTCCACTATCCTCGTGTACCGTTCCACCCTAAATGCGGTATTCCGAGCCGCGGATAGTCAGGGGAACTTGCTTACTAATTATCGCATCTCTTCCCTCATCCACTCTTGCTGTCTGAACAGGCCACGGATCAAACGACAAGTTCCCGGACTGATATCTGTCTATTCTACTTAATGCTCTTCTGTCAGCTCCTTATGAACTTCTCGGTTCTGCCCGTCTCAGTCATTTTACACGAAAAACTGTGTCCTCATAGCTCTTGCTGCCTGTCTACGATGTAGCAAATTACAAGCTCTCTCTGCAAAAGAATCGGACTGCTTCTTCCTCCTGGATTACGAAGGTGTAATCCTGATCCCACAGCTAACTTTTCGAGCCAAGACGCAGAAACCGGAGGAATGCACTCATCCTTTTATCATCCCTTCCTTATCAAACATTTTGGGGGATGATGATGAACGTTACTTATACCCGGTACGAGCGCTCCGGTTTTATCTCAAAGCATCTCAACCCATCCGCAGGGGGCGATCACAGCTATTTCTTCCTTTCAATCTGAAGACTGGTGTTACTTCTGCCAGAACGATTATCACCTGGCTAAAAACGGTAATCGTCCAGGCCTATGAAGCACTTGATATCTCCTGTGCGGACGAAGGCATCCGCGTAACGGCTCACGAGCTCCGTGCTATTTCTACGTCCTGGGCTTATCACAGCAATATACCGATTTCTGACATTATGGAAGCTGCCTCTTGGCAACATGCATTTGTGTTCGCGTCTCACTATCTTCGAGATGTGTCTCACCACGTCGAGGGACTCTTTCGCATCGGCCCATTTGTAGCGTCACGACGCGTCTTGTAACCCCCGTTTCACTTTCTTTAGTGTGGGGAACCGATCGCTACTCAAGGGGGCTTGTGTCAATGGCTCCCTCCGCCTTGACGAAGTCAGTGGTATGCAACTAAAAAAGGTAATGGATATTTTCAAGGCAACTAGAAACTCCAAAATACCAGCAAAGCCTGGTTGATTTTGGTTTCTATCGCCGTTTGAAATTATACATTACCTTTTTAGGGTCCCACTCTCCTCCCCTCTTGTCGCCATTGAGGGCACTACAGAGGATCGAAAAGGTGGCCGTCTTGGCTCCGCTCGAGTTTATATGCGATATGAGGGCAGCCTCAATTTTAAGTTCTCTATATTGAACAGCATTTGAGAAGGGAAATGCAACTAAAAAAGGTAATGTATATTTTCAAACGGCAATAGAAACCAAAATCAACCAGGCTTTGCTGGTATTTTGGAGTTTTTGTGAAACTGAGTGGCCCTCCTGTAGGATACAGGATTACAAGGAAATTTTAAAAATCAGATTTAGTTGCCATGTACGGTGCTTATTTTTAAAAGCATTTAAAAAAATGTTACTGTGGATAAAGTAATGGGGGAAAACTTATAGAAAGGTTTTTTTTAATGAATTTAATGCTTTGCCATGCTTCAAAAAAAAATTAAAAATCGTCGTTTCAAAGGGCTTGTTTCCTTGAAAAATTCCAACACTGGAAAAATTAACCGTCCAGAAAAATGTTACAAAACTGCGTCGCAGAAAGCTGTGGAACATTATAACACTGGGTGCATTAGATAGGGAGTTTCGCCGGTGCTGACGTGAGGAGATGTATTGATCGCATACTGCAACGTTGGCAACAGGGGACCCCACATAGTGTCATGCTCTTGAAGGAAAGCTCTGATTCATCCTTTCATAATGCGGTGCGCACGCTCCGTTGCATTTGACTGCGGGTGGTAAGCCGTCATGCGGTGGTGCTTTACCCCCATTGCCTCCAAGAGGTTCGTGAAGACTTTCGAAATGAAGGCTGCTCCGTTGTCGGATACTAGGATCCTCGGTGGTCTATGGACGTCCAAGATGACTTCTTTGAACTTTCTCGTAGCTGTCTTCGCTGTGGTGGTCTTGGTGGGAATTACCCAAACATGTTTCGTGATGTAGTCCATGATAGTCATGATCTGCCTGTGATGGTGAGTTGATTCTGGCAGTGGGCCGACGAAATCGAAACCTGGTATCACTGGTTGCATGCTCCCAATGCGTTGCTGCTGAGAAGTCTTGGCGAGTTGGCAGACGTGGCAGGAACAAACGTAGGCCTTGCAGTCGCTGAACATGTGTTGCCAATGTGCCGCTGTTCTTAAACTCTGCGTGGTTTTCGTGACACCAAGATGACCGGCTTGACGATGGTCATGGCAGTCTTTCAGGAAGGTGTGTTGCAGACTCTTCGGTAGGGATGTGCCGATGTACCGATACCGATTACTGTCAAAACGGAATGCCGATAACTGCCGATACAACACTAAATTATGATTATTTTGCAAAAAAATAAAAATGTGGTACAGTTTCTGCCGATGTACTACAAGAAAAAAACTAATATTTAACATAGCCTCATAAAAATATTAAAGAATATTAAATTGTAATACAAAGCTCTTTTTCCCTGCAACTATTTTCCCCAGATCTTACCCCACCAAAAAATTGCACGCAGCCAAACATTTTCTGCACAATTGTAAAGATTTAAAAGTCTAAATATATAAAAATGTTAATATTAATTAATGAACAGAAAAGCACTTTAGGATATATTAGTCCTAAAATACCAATAAGCAGTAGTCTTTCTTATTATTTGCAAGCCACATGTGTTTAAAACTGTAAGTTAAATGATTTTAATACATAACTTCCGAACGAGTGAAGCTAATGACTTGTGGTTTGCACCATTAGAAAGCTGGCGAAAAAAGGATTAAAATGGTGTATTTGAACTTCAAAATCGGTCAATATTTAGCGAAGTTATCGTCGTTTCCGTATACATCGAAAAAAAGTGTGGCGTATATTTTGTCCAATACGGTGTACCGGCACATCGGAGGTGGACATCGGCGGTACCGATATATCGGAATTGCCTCCGATAACTGGCAATACCGATATGAATCCGATAATCAGCACATCCCTACTCCGCGGTACGTATATTCTCCACGCCTTGTCCGGATGTACTCTGTCTGGTAGTAGTGGGTCAACGTAGTACTGGACTCCGTCTGTGTCGAATGTATACGAACGTCGAACCTTGGTGACGTAATTGAAGGTTTCCTCCTTGACAGCGATTTTGGGTCTCGTTAGGGCTCTTGAGATCATTCGTGCCATGGGACCCGTTTCTTGGATGGCTTTGACTTGCAGCTTGTCGCGAATGTTGACTTCCGGTAGTTCTCGAATGTACAATAGTGTGCATCTGGCGTGGGCTTGCTGTTGTACGGCTTCGACGATTGTAGTTGAGAGTTCTTCTTGAGGCTGTACTTTTGCGTCTGTTGGCTTTTCTTCTTCGTCATCGGAGTCGTTGGGTGCAGGGTTGCTAGAGAGCGCATTCGCGACTACGTTTTGTTTTCCAGGACGGTGGATAACTGCAAAGTCAAATGTCTGTAGGCGGTTGGCCCATCTCGCTGTACTTGCGGACGAGGTCTTTTGCGAGAGGATCCACTTTAAAGCATAGTTGTCAGTGTAAACGAGCGCCACCGAAAAACGCCCGTTTTTCAAAAATTGGAAATTTTTTTTTCTTGGAACACCCAAATGCCTCGCCGAGACATATCCAGCCGTTTTTTTAATAATGAACCGAATCGACCCAAACTTTTAACATACATAGCCTGTCCAAATACAAGACACTTGGGGAAACCCAAATCCGGACTTTCCACCAGTAAGTACCATTAAACTACGTTTGAAGATCACCCCAAAGCCACTTCAGCGCTCCCTCAACATGGCCACCATTGTTAAACTCTGTACTTATGTATTTTATTTTATCCTTTTCCTTTTAGGGCATAAAGCCCGTACACACTAGCTTAGTGCATTTTATCAAAGGTACTAAACCTCGATCTCATTGTACAAACAACTATTTTTGATGTGTGATATTTTTTATTGTGCTTGAACGATCGCAACTACTATGAAAAATTTCCACTTAGATCAAACATTGTCCTTTAACTTTAAGATTAAACCTCCAATTGAACTGCATGCGTTTTAGCATACAACTAAGCTAGACTATTTATTCCTTTATTTAGCCTTTTATAATAATCTTTTGCCCCCAGAAACGCTGCCATTAGTCCAAGTAATTAGACATCGGCATTCTACCGGACACGAATTTTAGTGTATATATGTTGGTTTTAGTTCTCCTCTCAGCCCGACTGGACCCAACCAAATACTACTGCTAGCTTGTACTACTATTAAAACCAAAAGAATTCTTAAAAAACTAGTTGTGGTGTATAACACTGCAGTTTACAGTTAAAGCTTATAAAATTTAATAGTAATGCTTTCTGCATTACCCAAGCCAAGTAATAAGCTTTAACAAGAGCCAAATCACGTTGCAATCATGTAAATATGAAATCCGTAGCCAATAATTCAAAACAAAGGCCTATTTCCCAAAGTTCAATTGAGTAAAACTCAAACAGGCCTGTCTTTTCCATCTCTACTCCTTCAAACGGCTCTGCACCCAGTTCCTTTGTTTATCCGACTTCTCCTCCCACTTTCCATTGTTCTCAAGGCCCTCAGCCAATCAGACCCCCGTAGCTATCCTCGGCATCCGCGCCAACTTCCGGTAATGTGTATAAAACCCCAGCCCCAGAATCCCTCGTTAGCACAGCTCACAGATCTCAAGCTAGAGAAGGGTCACGCCAGTCGGGAGTGGAGACGCCATGTCCGTAGGATGCCATGCCGGGCAAAATGGCAGTGGTTCGTATGTTTGTAGTTAGCTTTTGAAAGTTGAATTTAGGACCCCCCAAGTCTACATTTTAGTTTAAAAACGTAACTTAAACTCTCTCTAGCTAGGGAATATTATGGTGGTGACGCCTGTAGCGGCATCTTAGGTTTCTCACCCCATAACGTCAGAGTGGTCCTCTTTCTAAAAACCAACTTCTTTCTTATTTGTTTTAAACATTAATTCAAATAACTGACGGTTTGATCTTTGTGTGGGAATCATTGGTTATTCATTCCAGACGGACTTTATAAGTAGCTGGGGCTATTATAATTTGAGGAGTTGACTTAGAAACAGCAACTCTGGGAGGTTTAAGGCTCTGTTTTATCACTTAGAAACAAAACTGTGAAACGGTTGATCTTTCATGCGTGTTTGAAACATACTGTTTGATAGACTGTAACCAGCCTGGGCTGTTCAGTCTTGCGGACGTCTCAGCTGAGCGTTCAGTATTACTTTTTCTAATCGAAAATTTAAAGGATTCGTTATTCAAAACACAAGTGTCGTTTTGTTGTAACTTACGAATTACTAAGTGTAAATTCAAACTTTGTGCTTTTAAATAAGTTTATTTCAAAAGCTTTCGAGCAAACCAAATGTAAAGTGTGTTTTTCATTCTCTGTTGTTATAAATAAAAACCAGGAGTTTTTAACTTCAGTTCGTTTGCTAGTTGATTAACTGTTTAAGTGTAAATAAATATGTAGACCATTTTTAGTTTAGCTCTTTATAAACGGTTAAATTTCCATCGCTGGTGGCAGTGAAATACCAGCAGTATTAAGGTTAGGCCCCTTTAATTTAGGACCCTGCGCTCCATCCCCCATGCTGGGACTGTAGCCCATGCTGTGCTTATGCCGTAAAAGTCGCAATAATCACCGCAACACCTTAAGCTGAATCTCCGTGTCAAACCAGGAAACCGGGGGCATTACAAGCACCTGAGCCGTCGTAGCGTCCGCCGTTACATCAGTGACTAGTAGGAACTTCTCTCCTGCAAGATACGTTTCCCAGTGCTCAATCGCCTCGTGCCGCCAACTCTTTGCAAGGGTCGGGTGATTCCTTCCCTTCGACCTTCCCCAAGCAAGGCACGAGTCCAGGGTTTGATGGCTTAAACATGTCTTCTACTGCGGATGACTGACGTGGTACATGTTAACTCGGCCATTTTTTACCGCTGCTCTGCTCTCGAGTGACATGCCTTGTGCCACCAGGTGGTGCGCGAGCGTGAAAGCGTTAGGAAAGGCCAGCTGGGTGGGAAATGGCGAGCTGGGGCAGCTTGCCATTATCACACCATGTCATCTAAATTGAACTAGCCATATCGGCATATCTGCACGTCTGTCATTCCCCCCCCCCCCCAAAAAAAAAAAAATTTAAAAAAATTAATAAATAATAAATAATTTGTTGCGACAGCAACGGGTCTGGCAAGGACCGGTGAGAGGTCGTTAACAGCCAGCCGTGATTAAAATGATTTTAAAAGTTGTATACAATATATTAAAAATAAAATATGGTTGGGGAATGGTATTGTTGGATGTGGGAGGGGGCACGAATGCCTTACTTTCTTTGTCTCCCAAACCACTTCGGAACCCCCACACCTCCCTCCGAAAAAAAAAAATAACAATAAAATTAAGTGAAATTAATCTTAATCTAAACTCAAGTCTCCCTGATAATGCACTTCTACCGCTTTCTCTCTCTTCCCAGTTTACCCCTCTCCAGAGAGTCTTTCCTCTTCACGCCTTGGGGTTTTCTGCCTGTCCTGAGTCTCCCGTTAGCCTTCTCGCAACGCTTCCACTTTGTTTTGTTTAACGCACCATCTCCATGGCTCCAAAAATTTGTGGTGGGAAGTCAGCTGCCAATTTAGTTCAGGGATGGAATCCCTCTTCAGTCAGGAAACCGGACACTTGTGCTTGCGCTGCCATCGTATCTCACAAAAAAAAGTACGATCCACACACCACTTGTCAAAAAAAAGGGCTTTGCAACTTTGTCACTGATCCTTGCTCTATTTGCCTATCCATCAATCCCTCTGATTAGCTGCTCATTTGCAAGAAAAATCGTGCTGCGAAGCTACACTCAACGCAGATATATGAAAAGAAAGCCTGTGAACTTGCCGCAAAGTCTGCTCCTTCATCGAACACACCCACTTCGAAGGTTTCTCCGTCTCCAACGTTTCAATGTTCATCATGCTCATCATTCTCATTTTCTTCGACATCGTTATCAAAGAAACCGGGGAAGTAGAACCCACCAGTCTCATCCGAATCCACTCTGGCTCAAATCCCGGAAAATCCCACTTCCACGCTAAGTTCCGTGACTGCTGCTCCAAATCTCACTCTGTCTGTGCTACCGCAAGATACACACAATTTAACTTCAACCCGCTCCGCTTGAGCCCACTGTCACTGCTCTACTTCATCCGTACAAGTCAAATTTCTCCTTCGGCCTTCTCTGCTTATAAGCTCAACATTGCCAATCTAACAACCAGCAACAATCACCTCCGACGTCGTGTGGAACTCGCCGACGCTAAATTTAGAAGACTCAACCACTTCCCTTTTCAGGTGCAACCAAGCAACCTGTTTTCAAAATTCGCCATCCTCAACATCCGGTAAAACCAAAAGCATCTCTTATTCATCACGCCACGCAAACAGTTGAAATTCTTCCAAGATTACAATACCAATTAGGGTCTGTCATCCTTGCTGAACCTCGACCTCTAACCGAATCCATCAACAGGCCACCGGTTCTTCCGGAATTCACTCGCCGCGAACACTTCGGCATCGCCCAGGAATGGATAAGGGCCAACCAAGCTATGCCACCGTGTAAGTACATTGCTCACTAGGTATGGCAATTTGATAATGCTCCTAGTCCTATCTTTCAACCATTCAAGGCAGAAAGAAGACTCTCTGACCTGCACTCGACAATTCCCTTGTATTGACTGTTGAGCCCATGCTAAAGGCTATAGTTTCTCTTTCACCTCCAGGCGTTCAACTCCAACCATTTCGACAACTCATAAACAATAACAAACTCTCTTGTGGTCGGAATGGGCGCTTTCAGGAAATCCGGTGTCCCATTTGCGCCTGCAAACTTGCACCTGGACTATCTGCAACGGCTCATTTCAGTGACTTTCAGTTTCTACCAAAATCGTACAACCAGAACGGCAGTCCTCCTGCAATGGAACAACTTTGCTTTTACTTCATGATCAGATAATGCTAAACTCCTCTCCCCCCTTCTTTTGCAATAGTTTGAATGAGTCTGGAAGGGGTGCTTCACAGGGTCCAGGGTGCTTCTTGCAACCTCAGTTAACACACCCGAAACCCCTGCATCCATACATTCCAGTGGCAAACCCTCTCCTCATTCTGGAACGAAAATAAAATTTAAAAAAGTTAAACATAAACTCAAATAAAATCTTTTCCAAATTTGCTACCTTCATGTCACTCTGAATTACTCTGATTCTATCTGCAAGAGCCTGCGACACCCATCAAGGGAACCAAGCCTTCTCACGATGAAAAACCCTCATTTTATGCCAGCCAACACCAAACTCTGATCAACTCCACTGATTGTTCAACACAAGACTCCTGTCCAACAAGGTAAGCCCTTCCCCCAAATCCCCCCCTTAAACCTCCCTTCAGCAATCAAAACTCGCCCCGAACATCCTAGCCGACTAGCTTCGGCAATGGAATGTTCCTTCCCATCGCAGATAGCCTTTGCGCATAAAATCTGTCGAGACTAGTTGCAGATAGCCTCAGCGCATTGAAATCTGCGGAAAAACTATCTCATTGGGAACCCGTCATGTGATTGACAAGGTCAACTGTAAATGCAGACATTTATAGGTAGTGTATATTTTCCTGTCGGCAAGTAGAAAGCCCAATTTTACCTAGGGGAAGGTCAAAATTGATTTCTATTGCTTAATTGAAAATATACACTACCTGTAGCCACCCAACCTCCCCTCTTGAGTCACCACCATGACATATAGAGAGGAAAAGTAGTTGTCTGGTTGATGCCGCAACACCATTTATGGAGGGTCTGCACTTGCTAGTGCATGCGCAGATGGGCTGCTGAGCTGGGTGTATCTAAAGAGTTTTGATCCCTCCAGGGTTGGCGCTAAAGACCTAGCTGTCGACGCGCCTTTAAGCCTCAGTCCCCCCCCCCCTCCTAGGAAAGACAGCATCCAGGGATTGAATGCAGAAATTTACAGGTAGTGTATATTTTCAATTAGGCAATAGAAACCAATTTTGACCTTCGCCCCCAGGTAAAATAGGGCTTTTTAAGCATTCCACCAGTAGCATTTTTTAAGGCACTTAACAACACTTTATTAATAATAATGGTTGGTTTGCTGGTAAAATTTCTGGCTGGTGTTCTGTACAAAATGTCAGCAAATGGGTTTTGCATATTTAGTTAAAATCGCCCGTTGTACACCCGCTACGAGGATTGTTTATGACGTCACATGCTCCAGCATGGCCTCTTCCTGTGGCTGGGAGACATTACATCTCTTCCATTAGCATGGCTGCCTCCTGTGTTTACCTGTGACCTGAACTGAAAGTAAGTTTGTAACCCGGAAGGAAGCTTATTGGCGCTTCTTGTCGTACTATGCTTGCATCTTTTGTTCTTTGTTCTTCCTTATAAAAATTATGATGTTTGGTATGCGTGCTGCCTATATGTACTTCAGTATTATGCAGCAGATCTTTGATGGCAGCACTTATCTGCTAAGGATGTGTTAATGGATGTACAGGGTGGCCCATAAAAAACTGATGGGCAAAGTTTATCTAAGTCCAAAATTTTTTGTTAGTACCCTCCAGAACTGTAAAAGGACTTCCAAAACTACCCGTTATATTAGACATCATCTGACCCTTTATGGTTCTGGAGGATGCCAACAAAAAAGTTTGGAGTTAAAAAAAAATTTTTGTTTGTTAGTTTTTTGTGGACCACCCTGTACATCCATTAACACATTGTATTAATTTTGAGTTTGCATATGTCTCCAACACACGTTCATGCAGTAGGTTACTCGTGTTCAGTTTCCAACCATATTAAAGATTAGAATTGTGTGATTAGATTAGAGCTGCGCAAATTGTAATCAATTTTAAATGGTTTTATTTCCAGGTTTGTTTTGATTGCAACGCAAAAAATCCAACTTGGGCCAGTGTGACCTATGGCGTGTTTATCTGCATTGACTGTTCAGCTATTCATCGGTCACTAGGTGTTCACCTCTCTTTTGTACGATCCACCAATTTGGATACCAATTGGACATGGCTGCAATTAAGGGCTATGCAAGTAGGAGGAAATGCCAATGCGGTAGGATTTATTTATTAAACATGCATATAAACAGTCAAAACTTCGTTTTAGGTACTGACTTCAAGAAGCTAAATGCATGGCAAATCTTCTTACATAGCAAGCCCTGCCTTTATTCAAGTCAAGTTGACCACATCCATGACATTATTTTGTTCATTCTCAATATTTACTAAAATTAGTAAACTGCCACACTTTCTCTAGTTAATACGACTGCCCCATGTGCCGTAGGTCCCAAATAGTGGTGGCATGATGATCAATCATATCGTGATAAAAACTTTGTAGATTCTGATTTTACTATTTGTTCCTTTTTTTATCATCAACATATTGTTAGTCTATTATTTTGTTAATTTTCAAAATTTATATTTAAAAGTAATACGCATTACCAACAGTTCTCCTACAAATCATCATCACATGTGTAATTGCGAATTTTTGATGGCCTTAATTATGGAGATGAGCCCAGAATCTTCCATCTTCTTCAGTCTTCTTGGGTGTGGAACTAGCTTTCGACATACTGGTCCATTTTGGTACTTTTTGAATCCTCTTTCCACTCCCAGGTTGTTGTGGTGCCCTCTTTTTCCTCGTGATGGGCACTGGGGGTGTTCTCCAATTAGTGGAGAGGTTCTCGGTGAGTTTGGGTGTCACTATCATCACAATATTCTGGTGAGCTGGCTCCTGGATGTTCATAAGGGGAACTTCTGTCTGCGGGGCACAGCACTTGAGTGCTTCGAGATGAATGTCCTTGTTGGAGTTGGACTTCAGGAATCAAAAAACATTTCATGTTTTGTGTTCATCTGGTTGGTGGCTACGCCATTTTTCTTGTCCTGCTCGCATACCTGTTGACAAATTCGTATGCGTGGTTCTCCCACGTAGATGGCAGCTGCTCTAGTTTGGGGAAGTGGAGGGGTCCTTGCGGGAGTCTGGCTTATCAGCTTGGCCGTGGTGGTATTTTGGTAAGTAATGGGTGCCAAACAATGATAGCCCCCCCCCCTCCCAAGAGTGAACTAAGCATGATAGGAAAAAAATGAAAGTACCAATAGGTAGGCCATTTTATTGTGGGTTTAAACTCGCAAGCTCAATATTCAGTGTTCACTCCATTGGCGTCACGAACAGCTTGAAGACTAGCAGGGCAGGAAGGCAAAAGTAGTCACAAAAAGATCCGTGTTGAACTCCATTTTCTGAATGTGTGTGAACATTTTGGAACCATCATGAAGTACAATGTTGAAAAAAGGATGTTTTCTGAACCTCTAGCAACTCGATTTAGTCGTACTAAGATGGAGGAGCACATTGATGCTGTGCTTCGGGAAATGGGAGTTCAGCGCAGATGTGGAGTGCGCTGCAGTGCAGCATCTTCCAGGGGAAACTGTCGCGTGTTTTTTAATAGCTCCGCTCATAGGGTGCGCATGAACTGTGGTTGGGCGTAAAATGTGCGTGGGGATGAGCCCTACCCTGACACCAAGTTGCATGATGCCAACACTTCTGGTTTTGGAGTTATTACCAAATAACCGCACGGCCAACACAGATCTTTGAAAGTTATTTTTGCCTTCCTACTCGTCATCAAGCCGTTCGTGGCGCCAATGGAGTGAACACTGAATATTGAGCTTGTGAGTTTAAACCCACAATAAAATGGGCTACCTATTGGTACTTTTATTTTTTCCTATCATGCTTAGTTTACTCTAGGGAGGGGGGGGGGGGGGCTATTATTGTTTGGCACCCTGTAGGCATTGGAATTGGTGGTGGTCCAGGATTCTGAGATTTCGAACGAGTTTAGTAGCGATGGACTGTAACTGGTTCGATCGGTAACGCTGCAATTGTTGGTACATTCACTCTTTCAACCGACTTGCCTTGTTTACCTCCATTTGTTTCTGATTTATTTTCATTTAGTTAGGCTTTGGCTTTCCCCTGAACATGGATCCGAGGTTGAGTTTTTAAAGTAGCGTAGTGATCACCTTGAGTGGGCTGGGATCAGGTGGACTGAGATGTTTCGAGTGTTCTTTTCCACCTTCTCGTCACGGCTTTGTTGATTTCAAGAACCTTGCGAGTAGGTGGAAAGACTGGCCGAAACATCTGAGTCCACCTGATCCCAGCTCACCCAAGATGATCACTTACCTGACAGGGATGAGCGAGCGCGTAAGGAACACTCATGCCCAAATTCAATTCAAATGCTACTTTAACAAACCCCCCCAACCTCACAACATCCGTGGTCAGGGGGAGGCCAAAGTGTGAACAAGATAAAAATAAATCCGGAACAAATGGAGGTGAACAAGGCCAGTCAGTTGAAAGAGTGAGGTCACCAACAATTTTCTGCTACCCACCCAAGCAGTTATAGTCCATTACAACCAGACTAGTTCGAAATCTCTGAATCCTGGACAAACTTGACGCCTACTCAACCAAAATACCACGATGGTCCAAGGTGGTAAGCCAGATTTATCCAAGGACCCCCACTTCCTCAAGCTGAAGTAGCTGTCTTTGCCATTCTATGCAGAGACTGCAATACCATCTACTTGGGAGAAACCCGCAGACGAATTTTCCTACTGTAGGGATGTGCGAGTAGAAAAATTTTAATTCGAGCCGAGCCGAGTTTGCAACAGAAGAATCAAGTTCGAGTATTTGATGGAAATATTTTGTTATATTTGTTAAGATAATAAGAACAAAGATGGTGCTTAGCTGACTGTGTGGTTCATGGTTTTCCAGTTTTAAGGACATAACTTGATAATGGTTTCATTTATTGACATTTAATCTGCACCACTGGAAAGCTCTCGTCGAGACGATCGATTTGGTATATTGGAATGTCAAAATCGGTCAAAAATTGATGAGTTATCAAATTTTCACCGGATAAGAGTTTTTCGAGTATGGACACGAGCAGAGTTCGAGTACAAGTTTCATACTCGGCTCGGCTCGAATTTTTCGAGTATCGCACATCCCTAGCGTACTGGTATCCAAGCATTTACTAGCTGCCAACCGGAAGGACAAGAAAAATAATGTCGCCACCCACCAAATGAAACCAAAGCATACTTGGAAAGAAGCTCAAGTGCTGCTGCAGTCCAACTCCAACAAGGACACCTATCTCAGAGTACTTGCCAGCATTTCCTTACGACATTTCCGTCAGGCAAAAGTTCCCCTTATGATCATGCAGGAGCCAACTCACCTGAATATTGTAAAGATAGTGACACTCACTGAGAGCCTCTCCACTGACTGGAGAACATTCTTCAATGCCCATCAGGAGGAGAGCAGAGAGAGATGAAGCCACTGACCTGAAAGTGGAGAGGAGCAACAGCGCTAAGATTCAAACCATACTGAACCATACTGGCCCAGTACATCCAAAGCTAATTCCGTATTCAGGAAGCCTGAAGAAGGTAGAATATTATGGGCCAATCTACATAATTCATCCCACTGAAAAATCACAATTAGGCCTACTCGTGTGTTAATGATTTATACATGTAGGCCCAAACTTTTGGTAATGCCTATTTTCTTTTTAAATATTCCGTTAAGCCAAAGTAAACATGAACTTAGCATGGTGACGCTCACGCGAGCTAAAACGAATATGAGCGTGACGCCGTTGGTGTCACTAGCGGCCAAAATGACAACTACGAAAGAGGAGATAAATTTATAAATTAATTTATTGAATTTCAAGACATGAATACATTTTCTAAATGAAAAGCAAACATATTCCATGTAAGTATTTTAGGATAAGTAAAAACTAATTTTAGTCTTATAGCCTATGCAATAAATATAATGTCATAAAGTAAACTCACTTAACTATTTTATCATGAGCAGCAAATTTTCAATCCTGAACCCAGATTTTCTTCAGGCATAAAAAAAATGTATGCACTATTTGCACACGAAATGCTCATGACTACCGGTACATCTGATCGTCGCCTTGGTTGAAGTGGTTATTTGATTGTTTGCTTGTGCTGTGTTCTAAACTACACTTTCTGAAAAACAATTTTAATAGTCAAAAGTTCAAAATTCTTTAAAGCTTCTGTGTAGGAATAAGTGCATGCTAATTAGGTCGTGATTACCTTCTTTCTAAGTGAGATTTTATGTTGGTCGTAGAAAAACTTCCAGTGCAAAACTGCCATGTGCAACATTTTCATTACATTCTTAGCAAGTGGCTTTGCTTTTGTCACTTGGGTGAACTGTAAAGAAGTTTCATGACGACTCGCTTTATGTTTCAGTATTTTCTTGATAATGTGTTTTTGTTTAAGCGGCTAATTGTGCTCAGTCAACAAGTGTGCATCCAAGACATGTCTTTATGTTAAACAAGAACAGCTTCAACACAAAGGCGTAACGTGCAAGTGAATATTGGAAAAGGTGTTCACAAACGAATCCAATTCCTCAAGTTGGATTTCTTTCAAAGTAATTGGTTGGGTGACTGTGACCTTTGGGATTCTCCTGTAGCAAACAACACAAACAAACTTCGAAGTTTTTAATTCAGACACATTAGAATACAAGAATTGGTTCAGTTTATAATCTTTTCATGCTGGTTAGTAAAGCTGCACCGCTACCAGATAGAATCGGTTGCCGATGTGATGTGTATCGTACTGGTATTGGATCGGTATTGACAACTTTCGCTGAAATATCGATAATTCTGAAACCGTTTCAGCTTAAAGTTCGAGGTTTACGCCGTTTTGCTCAGTAATCACCGAACATCTTCCTAGCTTCGTTTTTACTGTTGGTTACTATTATTTTAGCTAATTATTGGACTTTGCAGAAAACTACACCGTTGATAAAAAAAAAAAAAAATGGGGAAAAATGTTGTATATCTGTATAGTTACCAACATTGGCAAAATTTGTAAAAACGGTTCAGTATCAGATCGGTAAGGTTGGTATCGGTGCAGCCTTATGGATCAGTAATGTAGGTACCGACGTAATGATCTTGAAAACAGTTTGTATGTAACAGATTACTCTGTCCTGGATTCAGAGAGAGAAGCGGTAATGGACTTCCTTTCCAACTGTTTTTGTTGAGCTTGGTGGCGGCTTTACTGAGAACACTTTTTTTTTTGGAGTAACGAATATTGGTATCAGGGCGGTCCGATAATGATACAGTAAAAATACCTATACCGTTATCAGTATCGGCTGATCCCTACTAGCTTCCTTTGTTGGCTTACCTGTAAAGCTTCAGACTAACGGTCGCCACACGCCAGTTGGCCGGTAAAACGTGATAGCTGGCGACAATACAACACAATTGCACTCGACAAAGTTGGCGACTATTGTCACGTTTTATTTATTGAAAATAAGATGTACCGAACTGATATTGCCAATCAGTGTCTGATCGGTAAAAAAAAAGTTGCTGGTGAAAATTTGACGAGTTATGAAACAATTGCTGATCGCAACATGAATGCAGAACCTACGGGAAAGTCACTATTCCTGGCATAAGAAACAAAAAGCATTAATTCGATGTAACTTACCTTCACCTATTGCAAAAAAAAAAAAATGCCAACCGCAACCGCGCTAGAGGCAAGTTTTCCCAGGAATCACACATGTTATTGTCAGTTAGGCTTAACGCACGAACAAACAATTTCTTTTCTAAATTTTTATTTTTAAAAGATTTAAACATTGACATCATTTGGTAGATGTTAAGATTAAAGTACCCAAGATTCATTTCTTTGGAGTAACTGCTGAAATCTGCTGCTTTAATTTCGTTTTCTTTAGAAACCACTGTCAGACGATATAAACATCATCAGCCCTAGTTTACCGGAAGTAGGAATAACTAATCAATAAAACAAAAAAAGTTGATTTTTTTTAACAATTAATTTGTTACATTTGAGATTTAATTTAATGTTTCGTTTGGTGTTATTAAAATATTAAATAAAATTTAAATGCAGGAATAGCTGTTAGGAATAGCCGTTAGGAATAGCTGTTAGGAATAGCCAGGAACAAATGAACATGTTGTTTTCTTGGCTCCTGGAATAGCTAACCTACTGAAACACCAGACATGACTAACAGATAACCATGTTGTAAAGATGTAAATTTCTTTTTAAGATTTAGTTTTTGTATTTTCGATTTAATTAATGGTTTGATTGCATTAAATGAAATTTAAATTCAGACATGACTGTCAGGAATTGCTAGCCAATTAAAAAACCAGACATGACTATCTAATAACTGCTAAGCTCAAGGTTCTAAGTAACTTTTTAAACAAAATCTGTAAAAGACACCTGTTCGTTTAATTCAGTATAAAATTACATAATACTAAACTTTAGAATACAAAGATCAATTATAAAAAGGTTTTTATTTTGATAGCAAAGATTTTTGTAATACGAGTCATTGATTAAAAAATTAAAAATAAAAACCGCTCGCATGACCTTAAAAATAAATTAAAAATAAATTTTGGCCTATTCTGTTACTTGTTTAAATCTATTACCGTGATTGTACCTTTTTTCGGGGGTTTGGGGACACCTCGGTAAACTAATAAATTACATAAAATATGCATAGTGACAAAATTATGAATTGTACTCATTGGCGACCAACAATTTTATTGTGGCGACTAAAAATAATTAGTCCACTGGCCACTGTCTACTAAAGAAAAATTCTAATCTGAAGCTTTACTAACCTGTGTGACAAGGTTTTGTTTAATTCATCAAAACCTGCACTAAACACACTATTTTGTTGTTGGTTGTAACAAATATGTAGTAGGATGAGTACAAACATTTCACATACAAAAATGACGGTGGCACCATTCAGTAGGATATAAATACACTACCATGGAGTGTGTCAAATTACGAGGGACAATAGCTCGCTCATCTCTCTGCTTATGGTGGTAGCCTGTACGTATTCCTTCTAACCATGAGACAAGCATGTCACTTTTCATTGTAAAAGACAACTAAGATAGACAAAGATAAAAGTGTTCTTACGTTAAGCTAAATTGCGATCTCTGTTTGCATGAATAGTTAATGTTAATCAACTGACGGCGATTGAAATTGTGCATTGTAGTTAGATACTGCAGCAAGAAAACAAAACATGTAAGCAACAGTTTATTTTGTTAAAATTTAATTTCAGATATCGTACTTCCGTCAGCACAACTGCACATCTACAGATTCTCAGCAAAAATACAACAGCAGGGCAGCGCAGCTCTATCGAGAAAGGCTTCATCATTTGGCTGTGACTGCCATGCGGACCCATGGAACCAAATTACATTTGGAAACGGCTCATGACCACCCATCTAGTCCAGAAGTAAAAGAAGTGGATTTCTTTGAAGCTCACGAACAACAAGACGAAGGAAATGAAAACCATGCTAACAACAATCACAATATACAAGAAAATGGCTTATCTTCGCTAGCTTCTTTATCAAAGCCAGCTGTGAAAGTAGACAGTGAATTAGAAGGTAACTGTTTATTTATATGTGAAGAAAGATTTAGTTACAAATTATGTCAGCCAGTTGGGTGTATATGCCACGTGAAATGTCCAGACAGCTGACTGTTCTCGTTCCTCATTAGTTAACTCATGGTGACATCAATGCAGAGTGCGTGGCACATGGTTTATGGCATACTTGCTGGACCTGTGCATGAATTTCCTGGACTTAGCCTATCTCGGTGTTTCGTCGTGTTAGTATAAAGTAACTGGCGCTCTCAGTTTCTTCCGCCGGGCGCCCGGTCACCCAGCATCACACTGCAGAGTCTCCGGCACATCCTGTCTTTTTCTATCTCTTCCCCCCCCCCCCCCCACCCAACCTGCACATCCCTGCTCCCTCCCACGCTCCCGCGACCACCCTCCAGCAGTGTAGGATGTATACCTCCCCGCCTTTCTCCCCAGTACCCCTGGTGTTTGGTTATAAATTTATTAACCCCCCAAAACATCCCACTCCCTCCCGGCACCTGCCCGCATTCCCCATTCTGCTTGATGAGTGCATTCGGTAAGCAAATAATGTGATCTCCCCCTTCCCATCCTCCCTTCCCTCCTTCCCTTCCCACTCCTCTCTTCTCCCCTCCAACATCTCCTCCTCTCCTCCTGTACCCATCCTCTTCTCCCCTACATTGCCACAACACTCCCATGTTTGTTCTTGGTGTTGCCAGATGGCAACAGTTGCCTGAACGTGAAAGAACTTTGTGAGGGGACCCCGGGAACCCGAGCAAAGCAAGCAGCATTGTCCGATCGGTCAGCGTCCTTATTCGAATCCCACTTCTGAGCCTTAATCCTTAAAAACTAGTATCAGCTATTAATTCATGCAACTAAAGGTTAAGAGGACATTTCGTCGAGATTTTGGAATAGCCCCAAAAAAGAAGCATACTTGTGTTTTACTGAATTCTTCAAAAAAAAAATCTTATCACTGTGTAAGTCAGCATTCAGTATATAAGCACCTGCTGTATGTTAGTCTCCGTGATTGTTTCTGCCATCTTTGAAACAATTCATGTGTGTTATCAACAAAAGGGGGCACATTGGTGTAATAATTGTTGCAATTCTAATTTTTGTTCATTTACCGAATAACAACGCTTGTTGCTGCTTACTTTGAAATAATTCAGCTCAGCTCTGGAAGCCTGCGTCTGCAAAATAAATAAGCCAATCTATCTTTAATAGCTGCCAATTTCGAGGCAAATAAGCCACAAAATTAAAAACGTAGCTTAGTTTGGTTTAAAACTAAATGTGTTAGCTGAAGCACGGATTCTTTCATTTTACCCTTCAACACTCAACTGTTTAGACGAAAGTTGGAAATACATAACACTTGCACCAAGAATTCGTCAGCACCGTAGCAATGATATAGCATATGCACGAAAATGGAAAAAAAAACGTTACTTTAAATTGTAGCCATGAAAAATAAACCTTACTTTTAATTGTAAGTTGCTGCTGCTGCTGCTGATTAATTCCTGGTGCTCCGTATTATATTAGTACAGTAGCTACAATGTGGTTCAGAAGTCCGGAACCAGTGCCCGATGGTTTCTCTCCCTTATCCACGATTAAATAAGATGCTGTGGGTGTATAGAATGGTAAGGGAGTCATTTGCTCATGTGATCATGCTGACCTTTGCCCATCTGTTCAAGGTCATTGTGACACTAACTTTAAACTGTTTCCTACTCCACCAGTGTATATGAGAAAGTTTTAGAGATTCAGAAGACAAGATCAATAAAGCAAGCAGAATAAAGCAAAAACTAAAGTTACAGCCAGAACAAACCAGCTTAAGAGAAGTTAGAAGTTAGTGTCATGATGACCTTGAACGGATGAATGAAGGTCAGCCATGATCACGAGTGCAAATGGCCCTGGCTTCTTTACATATGCACTATGCACCACATTTCGAGCGGATTGTGGTTAGGAGGGGAGGAGGAGGGGGTTAACAACAGGCTATAGATGAATCTTACTTAGTCAGGGTTTGTGTTGGCTGTAACTTTAATAATTCTGTTCGGATTTTAATTGTTTGTTTGCAAGGGCTGAAGTTATTTGTTTTTCATTTTTCTTACAGCAGCCCTTTTGAGGGGTAAAAACTGATTAACTTACGCTGTCGTGTTATGCTATTTCTTTTATTTGTAAGTGTGGAATTCTTATTTTACCCTTTTCCTCTCCTCTCTTTCCCCCCCCCCCCTCCCTTTCCAAGTTCCCTGTAAGAATTTTTCCTCGCTATGGAGGAGAGTGGGGTAATAAGAGATAGGGTTAATTGTAAGGGGAAAATATAACCCAATCATCGGTATATTTTCTTTGCAAAGTTACGCAGAAGTTGATGATGGTCAACACTGATCAATGGCTTTTGTTCAAAAGTCAGTCGTTGCTTTGCAGCTCACTTTACTGCATTCCAGCGGAATTTTCCAACGAATGGATCCTCATGATTGCTAGCGTTAGGTGTGATTAAGCAGCGACGATGCAAGCCAAACTAACCCCTATTACATAGCCTATCCCTGTGAAACATGTCCATCAACGGCGACGACTTGTTTACTAAGGAGACAACAACAGTAACATTCTTAGCACATAACTGTCTTTCATTCCTCTAAGCCTGAGCACGAACACAAAAGGTTCGCCACTTTTTTTCATCATAACCCCTTCTGGCTTGAAAACACAAGTGGGCCATCTTACATGTGGAAAATCGGATGTTGGCCGCTCCTCCTTTGACCTTACTTCTTGGCAAAACTCCTCGTCCTGTTGCGCCATCTGCATTCTTACTAAAGGTGAGGCATCCAGCGGACCGTATATGTCCTATGGTTGGGCCACTGCACCAATTCTCCCTTGCTGTTCTTTACCCAATCATTCGTAAGGAGATTGTAATGGCTTGCAAAGTCTTCTGCCAATTCCGCTGATGATTTGCACCGCTACATAATCTCGCTGGCAACTTCACTCTTTACATATCGCCGTAGCTCTTTAGCTGTTACTTGGTACTCTTTGCACGCTGATGCATGATCTTGCACTGCTGTCGGGGTGACTCGTTGTGTGGCTCCTGTCCCATGGTGTTCATGACTTACCCCCCACTATTACTTCTTGGGTTTGGACTTCTTCTGAAGTAGCCTCAACAGTCTCATGCACTTCTTCACAGGGTTCGCACAAGTCTTAAATTCCTTAAAAAGTCTTGATTTTAAAGGGGTAAATTAAGGCCTTAAAAAGTCTGGAATTTCAGCATTGTCGTTGATTGGTCTTAAAAAGTCTGGAATTCGGAGAGTTTGCTCTATTAAAATGTCATTGTGTACGTACTATAATTAATAAACTTATTTGTTGGCTTTGCTAATAAACTTCAATTATCGCGTTATTAAGAATATTCTGTCGGCTGCTGGGTTGAGTCGTAGCTCTTAGCCTGTCTGTCACAACGCTATCTTAGTGGAGTCTATTTTTAGCTTTTCCTTCTCCCTTCCCTCGCAGGAATAATGGACTTGTCTGACACCTAGGAAAGCGACAAAATCAAAATTTGCAGAACCCCCATCGTCACAGTTAATTTGGATAGTAGATGTAGTTTTTATTATAAAAAGTGGAATATTCATTTGTAACTTGGCTTTAATCGACTGTTTTTTTTTTAATGCGGAAATTTGTTCTACAGTCAATGCATACTTTTGGTTTGCATCATACTTTTTTTCTGGCCATGTGGCTTCATACTGCTGGTTCGCCCAACTTGCTGATGCTGGAAAAATTCGTTGTACATATGCAGTACTGTACTTGGTCCTTAAAAAATCCTTATTTTTATTTCCATACCATTAGAATAAAGCCATAAGTAACTTAAAACTGCTGGCAGTTTTTATTGGCATGTAGGTGCAAATTGTAATTATCTTAAAAGTGAGTGAACACTGAAATCCTAACTTCGGCAAATCTAGCTTTGCAAAACTATCGGCAAGTTCTTGTAGAAATTAGGAAACTGTTGTGTTGAAGTGCACACAGTCAATATGACATAATTATTGAACCATTTGGTGACTGCTTAACTGGAAGAGTGGAAGGAGCATCTAGATGGAGTTTTTTATTTTACTTCGATACAGGAAAGTGACTACCTCTCCTGTTTTGACACTGGTTTGTCGACGTATAAGTTTCACTGACGGATTAGCGAAAATATAGGAGGGGGGTGTGAGTTGTGCCCCTTCCTCCCCCCAAGAAATGTTTAGCTATAGCCTTTAACTGATAGTTGCATGTTAAGGGGTGGGGGGGGGGTGTTAATGCTCTTTCAAATGCCCCAGCCAAAATTGCCTGGTAATACACGAAAAATTTCAAAATTAACGATGGTCGACTTTAAAGGATCCATCCTGCCCCACGAACACGAAACACACACGAAACACTAATTAAACCCATGTGATTTGCGTGACTTTCAAAGAAGCGTTTACGAATCAATTTTGCTAGCCTAATTTCACAAAATAAACCGTTAGCATTACTTGAATTAGTTTGAAACGCTGTTGATTCACTTCGATCTTGGAAATTACGCATTACGCTCACTTTCAAAAACAGGATACTGTCAGTATCTTGCAAATTTTCGATTGTATTTCAACAATCTTCATCAGGCAGGGTCAAAAAAAATTAAGTCTTCTGGTTACATTTTCGTCTGCTTGCTTCAAAAGGAAAGAACGTCCACGGCCTCCGATATTTACAAGGTAAGCACAACAAGCGGCATGGCCACTAATATATATACAATGTTATGTAGTTCCCGCAATAAACTAGGCCTAGGCACATTTATTACTTGCACTCCATCTTTGCTTCACTATGCCATCTAATTCAATTTTCTTGACCCTGCCTGATGAAGATTGGTGAAATACAATCGAAAATTTGCAAGATACTGACAGTATACTGTTTTTGAAAGTGAGCGTAATGAGTAACTAGCCTAATTTATTGAAATATTAAAGCAAAGAATCTGACCATTTTACTTTGAGTTATAGAAATATCGAGTAAACAAATGACGCTCAAACTCAAAAATGTCAATACTCATCACATCAGTATTGCAAATTTTCGATAGGCATTACCCGAAAATAAATATTTTCAGTCCTATCTTCGTCAGGCAGCAAGAAACGTGTGAACTACAGTCTACATAATTGTATGCACTTTTCAGATGGATCGAATTCAATCAAGAACGATTCAAACTTGACGCGTCTGTGGCCCTCTGTGTTTGGGAGGCCCACGATCCTCTCTAAGCTGCGGATGCCATATAAAGGTAAGTTCTTCAAATCTTCTGCTGACAAGGTATTTAATTGCAGGAAATGATGGCCCATGGAGATTCATGAGGGGTTGCCCTGCCAATAACTCATGTTCGATAGCTATTGACTCTATCCCCCTCAAGTGTCTGTCATTTTTGGAATTGGACACTAGGAGTGTTGATGTTTTGTCCCATGCTATCTTGTGAGCAGTGCCCATGTTGTGAGTCGCGATGCTGCTGGTAACCACTCTGTTACGGGTATCCGCAATGTGTTGCTTTACTCTTTCAACTACGCCCTTGCGTGTCTCTCCAATATATACTTTATCGCACTCACCACATGGGACTCGATACACTCCCTCATGTGTATTGTGGACAGTCCGCAATTCACTTTTCATCTCTTTTTTTCTCACGAAACCGGACGTTTTTCACTACTTCCTGTCGATTCGGTTTGTTTAGCAAGGACTTTAAATTCCTACCATTCCTAAAAAAACGGTTCAAAACCCTTCTTTTGGAGCACTTTCTGAATGTTCTCACTCACTCCTCTCAAACAGGTGAGCCCTACTCGCTTGTTCTCGTTACGTTTCTCAGGTCTGGGTTCATCTACGGTGATGTGATCGCGTTACTCGTCCATCTTTTTAGAGTTCACTATCCCAAAAGCCTTTTTTATCATTGTGCTTAACACTCCTGGTGGAAAACCCAAATCGATAAACTTCCCTTTCGATGCAAAAAGATGTCGTTGTGCTATCTCAGTGGAGCTAGAGTGTCGCACTATTCTGCAAAACTCCTGCAAAACTCGTTCAAGGCTATGTTGCGCATTTTGCCAGCGGGGTGTCCAGAGTTGTAGGGCAACCCCCTCCCTGTACTAGTAGGTTTCACAAATGGCTTGTACAGGACAGTATAGACACCTCTTGCTGAGCTTCACGTCTAAAAATGAGATGGAACCATTTTTCTCTTGTCGCCATGCGCTAAGTTTCCTAAGCATTCTCTCCATTTCACCTCTTCTGATTATCGCCAACACATCGTCCACAAACCTACGCCACAACTTAAGCTCAGCCTCGGAATCCACAATGAACGCATCTAGGTGTTGAAGCACCATTTCTGCCAAAATGGGCGAACATGAGAAGCCCTTAATTTGCCAAAAAACCGTGGCCTTAAATTCCACATAAATATTGGCCAGGAGCACTTTCAACATAGCGCGGTCTCTCTCATATTTACTCTCTTGGATGTTAAACTTTCTCGCTGATATCTCTAGCATTTCCAGGATGAGCCTTTAAATGGCATCCGCAGCTTAGAGAGGATCGTGGGCCTCCTAAACACAGAAGGCCACAGACGCGTCAAGTTTGAATCGTTCTTGATTGAATTCGATCCATCTGAAGGGTGCATACAATTATGTAGACTGTAGTTCACACGTTTCTTGCTGCCTGACGAAGATAGGAGGACTGAAAATATTTATTTTCGGGTAATGCCTATCGAAAATGTGCAATACTGATGTGATGAGTATTGACATTTTTGAGTTTGAGCGTCATTTGTTTACTCGATATTTCTATAACTCAAAGTAAAATGTTAAGATTCTTTGCCCTTATTAGGGCCGCACATTCCCACAGTATGCTTAGAAAAGTGCGAACTTATGTCAAAACATGTTGTAATGCCATGAAATATGAAGCTCATCTTATGTTCAATCTTGCGTGTAAACGCGAACGACTCATTTCACGTTGAGTGGCTGATAAGCCTAAAGCGGGAGGTGTGCGCGGCCGCAACGCCGCGCACGCTGGCCGCCAGTTCCTTTGCGCTCGAATTAGTGAGTGCCACAAGACTCTCACCCAGTTGAATACCAACCTCCTGATGCTTGAGAAATATCTAAAATCCAACCTTACTGAACAGCAGTGGGAAGAAGTTGACACATTCGCATCCACCAGAAAAACGAATATTTTGAGAGGTGTGCGCCAGGGCCATATCAAGAAGTTAGAGACTTCAGGTGGGCACAGACGTCCCTACGAGTTGGCATTGGATTCTAGAACATGTTTCTCTAGATGAGGGTGAAGGACTGACGAGTGAATTTCCTTTTGTGATTAATGAGTCAGGATTTGAACTTTCTGTGCATGAACTGAAAGCCCTATATCGTGATTTTAAATTTATCCCTGTTCCAGCTTCAGTGGATATTAACGCAATGGCTAATCTGGCAGCGGATGTGCACCTGCTCCTTGAGGGATACACCTTCGACCCAGTGACAAGGCTAAAATTGAACAGAAGATTCTGGAGAAACCACCGCGACTCAAAGCCAACATTACACGTGAAGAAAGTGAAGCTCTGAGGAGTTTGCGAAAGAATGAAATACCTCACTGTATGTAAAGCCGAAAAGGCTAATCTCACAGTGGTGCTCTCTACACAGCAGCATGATTTGCGAGTGTTTGACGAAATTTCCACCTCTGACATGTACATTGAAACTGAGCCAAACGTGGGTAATCGACCTCGGAATGATTTTGTGCTTAGCCTTGAAAGACTGATGCGTGAAGGAGTAATAACGAAGACTGAGTTGGAAGAGCTTAGACCTTCTTTACTTCAAATATTGCCTGTTATATTTGCTCAGGTAAAGACACATAAAAATAATAGTCCACTCCGCCTCATTACTTCTGCTAAAGGGGGCCCATCTCAACGTCTGGACTGGTTGTTGGCGAGAAGTCTGCGTAAATATGTCCAAAGCACAAGTAGACTGAAACACTCAGACGAGTTAATCGAGACCATTAGCGAAATGAAACTGTGCGAGAACGACATTATGGTGTCGTTTGACATAGTAAAACTCTTCCCCAGTCTGAGCCATCGGCTCATCCTGGAAATGCTAGAGATATCAGCGAGAAAGTTTAACATCCAAGAGAGTAAATATGAGAGAGACCGCGCTATGTTGAAAGTGCTCCTGGCCAATATTTATGTGGAATTTAAAGGCAAGGTTTTTTGGCAAATTAAGGGAGCCCCTATGGGCTTCTCATGTTCGCCCATTTTGGCAGAAATGGTGCTTCAACACCTAGATGCGTTCATTGTGGATTCCGAGGCTGAGCTTAAGTTGTGGCGTAGGTTTGTAGACGATGTGTTGGCGATAATCAGAAGAGGTGAATGGAGAGAATGCTTAGGAAACTTAGCGCATGGCGACAAGAGATTACCTTCACAGGGGAAGAAGAGAAAAATGGTTCCATCTCATTTTTAGACGTGAAGCTCAGCAAGAGTTGATGGCACTGTCCTGTACGAGCCATTTGTGAAACCTACTAGTACAGGAAGGGGGATGCCCTACAACTCTGGACACCCCGCTGGCCAAATGCGCAACATAGCCTTGAACGAGTTTTGCAGAATAGTCCGACACTCTAGCTCCACTGAGATAGCACAACGACATCTTTTTGATTCGAAAGGGAAGTTTATCGATTTGGGTTTTCCACCAGGAATGTTAAGCACAATGATAAAAAAGGGTTTTGGGATTGTGAACTCTAAAAAGATGGACGAGTAACGCGATCACATCACCGTAGATGAACCCAGACCTGAGAAACGTAATGAGAACAAGCGAGTAGGGCTCGCAAAAAAGGGTTTTGAATCGTTTTTTAGGAATGGTAGGAATTTAAAATCCTTGCTAAACAAACTGAATCGACAGGAAGTAGTGAAAAACGTCCGGTCTCAAGAGAAAAAAGAGATGGAAAGTGAATTGCGGACTGTCCACAATACACCTGAGGGAGTGTATCGAGTACCATGTGGTGAGTGCGATAAAGTATATATTGGAGAGACACGCAAGGCGTAGTTGAAAGAGTAAAGCAACACCTGGCGGATACCCGTAATAGAGTGGTTACCAGCAGCATCGCGACTCACAACATGGGCACTGCTCACAAGATAGCATGGGACAAAACATCAACCCTCCTAGTGTCCCAATTACAAAAATGACAGACACTTGAGGGGGTTAGAGTCAATTGCTATCGAACATGAGTTATTGGCAGGGCAACCCCTCATGAATCTCTATGGGCCATCCTTTCCTGCAATTAAATACCTTGTCAGCAGAAGATTTGGAGAACAACTTACCTTTAAATGGCATCCGCAGTTTAGAGAGGATCGTGGGCCTCCCAAACACAGAGGGCCACAGACGCGTCAAGTTTGAATCGTTCTTGATTGAATTCGATCCATCTGAAGAGTGCATACAATTATGTAGACTGTAGTTCACACGTTTCTTGCTGCCTGACGAAGATAGGAGGACTGAAAATATTTATTTTCGGGTAATGCCTATCGAAAATTTGCAATACTGATGTGATGAGTAATGACATTTGAGTTCGAGCGTCATTTGTTTACTTGAAACATTAAAGTTATTAGTTACTCATTTATAAATTGACTTTAAAAAAATCCCATAGACTAATACAATTATGATTTTACAACACGATTTAAAATTTGCCTTAAATTTCAGTGTGCTATGTCTTAAAAAGTCTTAAATTTAGCATTTGTGACGCCGTGAGAAACCTGTCTTCATCATAGTCTGGCGTGACTATCTCCTTGATATCTTCTCCTACATTCCCAGAAGCCATTTTCTAAAACTTGTTTAAAAACTTTAGATTGGGGGTTATGATGAGAAAAAGGGTGCAAACCTTTTGGGTTCGTGGTCAGGCTTAGAAGAATGACTGAGCCAGTCACATGCTAACAATGTTGTACATGTTATTGTTGTCGTGTCCTTCGTAAACAAGTCTTCGCCATTGATAGATGTGTGCTTCGTAAGAAAGTGATAGGCTACATGATAGAGATTAATTTAGCTTGCATCGTCGCTACTTAATCACCCCTAACGCTAGCCATCGTGTGAATTCGTTCGTTGGGAAATATCGCCGGACTGCGGTAAAGTCAGCCGGTGATCAGCGTTTACCAACATCAACCTTTGCGTAACTCCGTAAGGTAAATATACCCCTGAATAGGTTATATTTTTTCCTTCTGGAAATGAGCTTGAGGAAATAAAAATGTGACCGGCAAATTTTCGATGACTACCCCTCCCCCCTCCCATTAAGATCTTGAAACAAATCTTGACCCCCTCCCACTCAAGGTCCAAAAATAGTGTGATCCCCTCCCAACAAAAAGCGCTTTTCTTATACTTATTGAGACTGTCTGCCGACAGTTCCTGTAGCCTACATTAGTGCTGTAGCCATATTAAGTAAGGAGTTCTCCACACTGACAATTACCATTAATTGTAAGGAACATGTCTCCGTTTTAACGAAAAGACATGTTGGGTTAAAAATTTTCTATAAAATGTTGCTTACACACATCTCTTGTCGAGATTCATACAATAAGTATGATGAACACACTGTTTGCTTGTATGGCCGTAGTCGGCACCTAAAAGACAGAAGAATCCAAGAAACCAGGGTGCCAGGGCTTTTCTACAAAGTTCTTTGTAAAAACCATACTTGCAGTAATGGTACTAATAGTTTGAAAACCATGTAAACACTCACATCGTGGTGGGTCTGTGGGGCTTACCCCCCCCCCCCTCCCAAAAACGAGGAGGTTTTTGGGAATTGTTGTGGGGGGAGGGGGGTTGGGGGGGGCCAAAACTGACTTGTTCTCGTAGTTGGTCAGTGTCTTTTTCGTTCCCCCCCCCCTTTTGGTTGGGGAGGAAATTTGCCCCCCCCCCCCCCTATGAGGGTCCAAAAACTTCATGGTTTCCCCAGGGTGATAAATAATGACCAGTCCCTTAGCACACAGGGTCTTTTGAATATATATAGGACAGACAAGGAAAGGGGTGAGAACGAGGCTGGCCAACATATGGGCAACACCAGAAATGAAGTCGAAGATAATAGTATTGCAGCCCATTACATGGAAACTAAGCACGAGATTGGATGGAATAGGCCAGAGACGTTGATTTGTGCCGCAGCGAGGGACAGTCACCTTCGGTGCCTTGGGTCTATTGCCATCCAACATCATGCCTAACATAACTGTCTACTGATGAACACCAGGGTCCTTCAAACCCCAATGCGATGTACTTGGTCGGCAGAGACTTTAATGAACTGCTTGAACACGAATGAAGTAGGGCAAGTAGTGAGAAAGGCCTGGAGCCCAACATCCTTGTAAATATCAGAGGATACAACAACAACCAAATTAAAATCCTTCTAAATATCAAGAGACTAGACCTACTGCCAAATTCAGATCCCAACAAAAAGAAGCAGAGACATCAGAGATGTAGCCAAAGGACAGTATACACCTTAGAATAGCCTGAAAAAGACAGACAGGTGTCTATCCAAATTAGCTAGATACTACAAGTATCCCGAATTTGAAAATGTGCGATATCGAGGGTAAAAGTGTTACAAATGATGATATTGAGTTTCAAAGTAATATACGTAACGGATTTTTTTAGTGAGGTCATTCAAATTTTGAATAACTTTCAGTTGTATGGTACAAGGAAGTGATCCTTTTACCATCCAGTGAAGTGACATTGTTCAAATATGGTTACTCTCTGCTCAAATGAAAAACAAGAAGTGGGCTATGGCCTGAGCCTGTTCTGTATCAGAGATGGAACTGACTCATGGGGCGGGGGATCAAATGGGTCACATTTTTATCGTGGGTCAAGTGGGTCATGGGTCAAGACCATTCACCGACCGACCCACTGTTTTCTTATGGTAATTAGTAGTCTTACCAGACTCTTTAAAAATTTGTCGTAACCTTTCAAAAATAATTTGCCCCAGAAGGCTAAAAAGCCAAATTGCATACTGTTGTATTTGCATGCTGTACTATTTTTTCATAGCATGGGATGGGTCACGGACGGTGGGTCAGATTTTGTTCTTTATCGCATGGGTCAAGTGGGTCATGGGTCGGAAAAAGTGACCGACTGTCATCACTGTTCTGTATCCCAAGTTTAAAAGAAAATGTATGCTGAAATATTTACGTGAGTTCTGAACAAGTATTACCACATTTGCGGACAGCTAACTAATTTTATTTGCCTCTTGTATCTCTCACAAAAAAAAAAATTGCGTCAAAAATATGCTTTACTTGTATTTGAAAAACTGCCATGAGAAAGTCCCAAATATTAAGAATAAATTTTTTTTAAGCTTGTACTTATAGTTGACTATGATTAGGTCTTATAATGTCAAGAACTATCTTAAGTAAGGTTTTTTTATGGAGAAGAACCAAACACCAATTTAAAGGGCAAACATTTTGAGTTTAAAGTAAAGCCCTTCCATCTTAAATTTCACTATTGTTAGTTAAGTACGAAAAAAACAAGATGCAAGTTGCGCGAAGTTTCCAACATTTGTATTAATTACGCAATAGTTAATTTAGAATCTAAGTTTGATGTTTCCACGGAGCGATACAGCGTACACGATCACCTCGCATGGTACTGACGTCACTCTTCATCACCCTATGTCAGACAGACCTTGGAGGAATGACGTCATTGTAGCATACTAGCGAGTGCGCGCCAGGTTGTGCTTCTAACATGGCAGCTGCGAGACCGGACCGCTCTGACCATAGTAGCGTGAACCAAAACTCAATCTCTGCGTGATTTATTAAATTAAAGTATTCAAGAACGTATGCTACCATGGCTGTTAACCCTACAAAGACTCGTGAAAGTTTGTTCAGCTAGACGGTAATCCACTCAACGCGAAATGCTGGGCAGATATGCGATTGGACTGTGTCCGCTTGCTGCTTGTGGGGAGGGAGAAGCAGTTTAGGGGGCACGCGCTTCATGTGAAAAGAATCTGTGCTCCTGTTCTTCACTAGCAGTAGTGGTGAGGAATGTGAAAGTCGAGCGCGATCTTGCTTGAGCTTGTTGGGCGCATCCGCCAACGGGTGATGTCAAGCGAACGAGACTTGGATGTGTTGACCGCACGAACTAAGAATTCGTCTGCTAGAATGAAGATTTAGACACATTACTACGTAATAACCTGAGTGGTTTTCGTACCGCTCACATGTTTTTTAAGTTTCTTAATTAACGATACTGAAATTTAAGATGGGAGGGTTTAGCTTTCCTTTAAATCTACACGCCGTGGTATAAAAAAACACCAAAAACTGCATAAATTCATATCGAAGACATACATAGCCCAGCTAATTTTCAACATCCCTCAGATGTCTTCATCAGGTTTTTCTGGTGTTAGTTTTTGATAAAAATATAGCCTATAAAAGTGCACATGTAAAACAATAAAACACGACGTTTCGGGGATAATTTGCACCCCGTTATCAAGTGTGGATATCCGCTCAAAGGCTTCGTACACAAATAAAAGAACACAAAATCATGTTATGGCAGAAACATCGTAAAAAATAAAATTTTTAAAAAGTTTAAAAACCAAGAACCTATGTATTGCTGGCCGAAACAGCAAATACAGTAGGGAGACCAGCAAGACGACCTCTTCCCTGCGAGTGCAGGCAAG
>JAHWFP010252164.1:89928-122520 GCA_023313725.1 Lithobius niger | reverse complement strand
TAATCTCGTTGAACTATAAAGTGTTAGCGAACAATTCCTTTGTAAAAGTGTTACATTTGTTACACGATTAAATTACTGACTTATCAACACATTCTGTATTCTTTATTAAGTTGTCATTTGACATTGGCATTGGCACCGGCTTGGTATCGGCATCGACATAGTATCGGTCAATGACCAATAGCATCGGTAGTGGGATCGGAACCGGGTAAACGGGCACCGGTATCGTACCAGTATCGGGAAAAGTGGCACCGGCACAGCCTTAATTATCGCGGGTTATAACTTTTTATCTGAATCTTGGTACACTCGCTAAAAATCAAATTTCCGCTAAATATAGACCGTTTTGACATTCCAGTACACCGTTTTAACCGTCTCGAAACAAGCTTTCCAAAGGTGCCAATTTCAAACGTCTAGCTCATACCACTAAGAAGTTATTTAACAAAAACTAAAATACTTTGAATACTAGATGACATAAATAACATATTAGCAATATAAAATTTTTTAGGCTGACTACTTCTCTAGGTACATGTCAAAGAAATGTGGTCAGTTAAATAAAATAAAATAAAATGCCTGGTTGCCTGGTGGTTCAATTTGCAATCTCACCCGTAAACCAAACAATTTTTGTTGCGTGGCCTTACTATTTGTGAATACTTACCTTCAGTAATCCGTGCTAAAATCGGTTAATTTTAGACTTCCATGCTCAAGATAAAAGGTTTCACCCATTTTTTAGCTTTCCTAAACATTTTCTAGTATCTTCTAGTTCCCGCTAGGTGCACCACTGCTTCTCCCTTGTTCAGTGTGCCGCCATCTTTCCCTCACATCGCTTGAGCACTGATGCAGGAAGCATCGTGCTACAGTATTTCCGAGTATGAAAACTAATGACAAGATAATTAAAGCCATCGAAGAAGGCAATTTCACCGAGTGTTCATGTAAAAAGAACGTTCACAATCATCACCCAGCATGCAGGCGTTGCAGAAACTGCGATTTCAATGAGAAAAGATGCGTTTTGTGTGAACTTCACGACCCTGCCAGTATACAAAAAATATGAAAAACATGGCGGCAAACTGACCAACGAGCACTACAACGTGCAAAGAGGGAGTGTTTGGCTAAAACGAAAATAGAAAAGAAACTCGCGACTATTAACGAAGATTTATCAGTTAGTGCCGACGTGGTTGCTAAGTCGGATGGAATATTTGACGAAGCATCTAATTTGGAGTCTTCGTTCGATGGATTCCCACCGCAAGACGTGTTGCCGCCATCTTCTTCAAAAATGGAGATTCTCGTGCACGCAGCCAGCAAAACTGCAGCGTCTACAATGAACATTAGAATGGATAAAATGCGGCAAGAAGTGAACGATTCTTTGGAGGGATCACTCAAGACGAAATTGGACAAGAAATAGAAGATGAAATTCGAATTGGCAGACAAATCGTTTGACGATAAACTATCTAAGTTTGCCGATATTATGATGGAAAAAATGGCGGCGTCTAACAAAGAGTTGTTCGCACATGGTGCAACAGACGCCATCTTTGTCGAAGGGAACTTCTAGCAAGCAGAGCGCTAAAACGGGAAAAACGCAGGCTTCCAAGGACGACGACAACACCGTCGGAAAGAAAACTCTAATAAAATATACGCAAATCCCGGCAATTAGGAGTTTAGTAAGAAAAATCCCAGCACGAAAAAGTCGTCTGCACCCACCGATAAACCGAAATCGTCAATGAAAGATAAAGAGCACGGTAAGAGTAGTAAGATTGCTAAAATTAATAAAGAGTCGATCAACTACCACAGATCTCCGCCCCGTAATACGCAATCGGTGGAAGATGTGCATTCTTACACCCATCGTCGAATGGGGAGTGAGTTCGGCTCGTTTTCCGGATCGTCACTTATGAAGGACGGAAACGAGACGGGAGATAGAGCCAACGTGAAACAGTCGTTGAATGAAAATAGTGTGATCGACTTGAGCTTGTACGGCCCTACCTCTACAACTCAAAAAGTTGCATTGACCGACACAGTTAACGACAAGAAGGGGGAGAAACAGGAAGAGAAGTTGGATTCATTAATTTCCTTGTTTAAACGGTTCATTACCGATAAGCCTAATAAAAATGACGATTGTCAGCAGGATTACGAGGGATACGATATGGAAAACGAAGGCAACTACAAGGACGGTTACCATCAAGATTACTACCACGCCGACCACGCAACGACCACCGACAAACGACGGAGGACGGCCGCTTACACGCGACCGACGCCGACAGCCGACGTGCGACGGAAGAAGGCCGATTGGCGACATGGCGACACAGTGACACGCAACTGGCGACACGGTGACAAGATGGCGGCCATTACAATGTACACGATAACGAGTCCAACGCACGTCAGCAACAGTGTTACGAGAGTAACGTGGAGACTATTGGAGGTCAACCGCTCCTTCCCCCCAGCCAATGTGCACATTCTTAAAAGTAAGAGAGTGGCCTTCAATGAAGAAGAGGAAGAAATTGAACCAGGCAATCAACGTTTTTCTAATTCGAAAGACCCAGACGACATTTACAATGAAGGACCAGGTTTTGTGCCTTATGGGGATTTTGTGGAATACATTGCGAGACACCTTTCGGATACTCGTTTCTGCAAACGTTACATGCCTCCTACTCCTGACCC
This sequence comes from Lithobius niger, assembly GCA_023313725.1. NCBI lineage: Eukaryota > Metazoa > Arthropoda > Chilopoda > Lithobiomorpha > Lithobiidae > Lithobius > Lithobius niger. The sequence goes on along the minus strand of JAHWFP010252164.1, from coordinate 119,874 downwards.
TGAGGACCCACCAGTCTAGGCCTGCATGAATTCAGACTACCAAAAACAGGTCCCACACAACCTGCCTCAATCACAGGTACTTTTTTGGGAACTTTTGAACATTAAAAGTGCTACCAGGAATTTTGAAGAAAATATTTCAACTTCTTTACCGATACCACCCCATAACCCTAAGAAGTCACAATTTTTTTTACAAATCGACTGGCAATGACGCACCGGGGAAAAAGAGGTACAAAACCTTTTCTGAGGCAAAGTATATGCATGAAAAGCAATACATGGAATTAGGCTCAGTTTTGAAAATGCCGGCGTTTATCCAAACACCACTGTTCGCCGTGGAAGAAGATGAAACCATACTTCGGAACACGCTTCGAGCTAACTCTCACTCTGACTTGGCTTACTCGGCGGCCGCTGAAACGGTTAAGAAGATCGCTAGTAATAACCCAACAGTGCTTAAAGACCCAACTTTCAACGAGTGTATGCAACTTATGAAAAGAGCCTCGTTCTTCCAGAAGAATGGGTTCAACTGGGGATCGAGACTCCTCATGAATTCGGTGTTTCGTAGAAGAGACACAGCCCTGGAATCGGCGCAAGGGATCCCGGTGGACACCATTGGACAGCTATGGCTCCTGCCTATCCACAAGTCGGCAGAACATTTCGATGGAAAACTGCTGCAGCTCACTCCGGAACTCAAGGACAAGACACGTGCCATTGCTAACACGACTTCGGGACAGAAGAAAAAAGTCAAAAATACCCCCGCCAAACCTAAACGGCTCGGTTTTCCAGGGAATTTCCCACAAAACATTCCCGATATCAACGGGAACAAGAAGCCGGCGCAGATTGAGAAGCATCAACCGTCTCCCTTTCAGGAATCCGCCCCCTCCTCAGCCAAGAGGAAGGGGCAGCGGGGGTAACCGAAGAGGCAGGGGATTTCCACGAGGACGTGGGAGAAGACCCTACTCAAGATACTGACGTCACAGTACAGGTACCTTCCCCCATTCACCGACAGGTGGGGAGAAGGCTACGATATCACGTATCGGAGTGGAAAAAGTTTACGGCAGATACATTCGTTATATCAGCATTGGAAGAGGGCTACTTTCCACCATTCTTCTCCACTCCTGCCCTTACTGTTAAGCCGCCGGAGTGGCTCACGTCTCGACCTGTAGACGAGCTAGTAGACATAGAATTGAAAAAACTTCTGGAGAAGAGGCAATTGAGGTTTCAACACCCTACACGATAGGATTCTGGAGCCCGGCCAGGATGATATCGAAGAAGGGCGGGGGGAGGGGCACAAGGCTCATCTTCAACTTAAGAAGACTCAACTCGTTCTTGGAGAAGGAGAACTTCAAGATGGAAACAATAGATTCCATCAGAAAGGCGTTGAGGAAAGGGGAGTTCCCGGTGACCATCGATTTAGAAGACGTATATCTACATGTCCCCCTACATCCATCGGTGCATCACCTATTCCGAGTGTACTCCATAGGAATTACTTACCACTTTGTGACCCTCCCATTCGGGCTATCGACGGCCCCATTTGTTTTCACAAAGATCCTTCACCCTGTACTATGCCGTCTGCACGAATTACACATTCGAACGCGTGCCTGTCTGGACGACTGGATGCTTCGCAACGAGTCCAAGACGGCATTGATAGCCAATCTCCATCAATGCATCACAATCTTCCACAAGTTGGGATTAGGTATGAACGTCAAGAAATCATTTACCCTACAGAGAGTGTTCACTTTCCTAGGAGCACAGTTCGATTTAGGGAACATGTTGATACGCCCTTCCCCAGAAAGGACAGTGAAAACCATAGCAGAAATGGGAAGACTACTGGACAGGACACACATCTCCGCAATCGACCGTGCTTCAGTTCTTGGTACAATGGACTCGATAACAAGACTTCGGTAGGGTCAGTGGCAAGTCAAGCCATTACACTGGTTCAGAAAACTGAATTGGTCACCGAGAGTGACTTGGATGGATAGGATACCTCTGGACAACATCCCACGGTGGAACGTAGAATGGTGGATGCAGGAAAAGACACTGACGAAAGGAGTCCCTTCCACGAGCCGACCCCAGACTTCCTATTGTTTTCGGATGCATCAATGGAGGGCTGGTGAGCGCACATGGACAGCTCCGACGCATCAGGGAGGTGGTCGGAACAGGAGAAGGAGTTGCACATCAACGTCTTGGAACTCAGGGCAGTGTGATTGGCCATTACAGCCAGGGAAGGAAGAATGCAGGGGAAGTGTGTCGGTATAATGTCGGACAACACGACAGCTGTGGCGTATGTCAAGAGGGGAGGCACCCATTCCATCGCATTAATGGAGGAGACTTCTCTTCTCTTCAACCTGTGTTACAGATTGGACATCACGCTACAACCGAGATACATTGCAGGGAAGTTAAACGTATGGGCCAGAAAATCAACGACCCCAACAACGGTGTAGATGTTAGATCCATCAGTGTGCAAATGCTCTCTTTACCAAATGGGGCACCCCGCATCTCGACCTGTTCGCGACCAGACTACCACACTTGGTGTCTCCTTTCCTGGACGAGAGAGCGGAGCAACGGATACTTTAGCGATGAACTGGGACGGACTCACCGGGTACGCCTTCCCACCATTTTTCTTGATCCAGGACACACTCAACAAGTTCCGATCGAGCAAAATGTCACTCATTTTGATTGCACCATGGTGGCCAGGAGCACCCTGGTTCGTGGACCTGATAGAATTAGTGTCAGAAGAACCGATTCTACTACCCATTACGGAGAACTACCTATCCCAAGGGAGAGGAATGAGTCAACTCCATCCACAACCACATATTCTTCACCTTCACGGATGGAAACTATAAAGAGGACCCTTCATCACGCAGGATTTTCGCACCCGGTAGTCAAGAGGATTCCTCAATGCCACTGAAAATCGACAGTGAGAGACTACGAAACAAAGTGGAAAAAAATTGTATGGATGGTGCACGGAGAGAGGATTGGAACCATGTAACCCTTCGGAGAACACCCTGATGTGAGCGATGGCCTTCATAAGTGAAGGAGCAGAGTTGTCAGAATATTTTGCAGTGAATGAAGATATAACGTACGTAACTAGGGATCGTGAATAAAGAGCGGGAAAGATTATTGGCTTACCTGTAGGTCCATACGTAGCTATCCTCTTCCGAAAAAGTGTTCCACAGATCGACTGGAGATCAGCTGATTCATAACAGCATACGAGCCGTAGGCCTATGAGGGATTTCCTTTGACTCTTTCAGGAGCTCTTCTCAGCGACGTCCGTCAGCTATGCTTGCTGACTGTCAGAGAGTGAGAAGCGCGTGACGTGATCGGGCGCTTCTACATTGTTGCCGTAAGACGTCAACGGTGAGCTTCCTTGAAGCCAAGAGACGCGACATACGCGCCGCGTCTCCCATCGTATCCCCCACTCCCGTTCTGGCTTCATGAACGGAGTCAGGACCTCCTTCCTCCTTAGTGGGTTGTCTGCCTCCCTCTCGAGACAGACACGTCTTGATGTCTTGTCGACCTATGTGCTTGATAGTGTCTCGTCGAGAATTTCATCCGTTTCACCTCTTCGTGAAATCCTGGCGCGTCATCTCTGCTCTGTCTTCAGGTGAGGCTTTCATCCAGCGCATCATATTCCCTCTATGATCAATATGAGGCACTAGGTCTCCTCGGTCATCTTTGACCCAGTCAATTTTCAGGAGCTTGTAGCTTTCTGTAATCTCGCTTGCTGACCTTAGCGACGACTTGCACTGAGGTTTACTGTCAACGGCACCATTACATTTCGCTACCCGTTGCACCTCTGCAACTGTCACTTGTCATTCTTCATGTGTCCGTGCATTTTCACTTTCTATTGCCGGACGACATTCTCAATGTCTTCAGTCCTAAGCTGCTCGACGACATCCCCCACTATCCCTTCCTCGAGGTTGGCATCAATAGATGTATGCACCTTTCCACGATGGTCTGGCTCAGGTACCATCTTGACGACTTCTTCGTCAACTTTTTCAAAAGCCATCTTCATAATCCCACTCAAGCGTCTCGAAACTCCATCTCCCCGAGTCAATGTACTCACACGGTCAATTACGGCTCGTCCTTTATCTTCACGATTTCTGCAGTGCCTGATCGACCTGTTAGTGGTACAGTCTCTTTAATTGACCTACTATCATCCCCCACTATTGGCTCGGGTGATGACCGTCGAACTTTTGTTACCCCCACATTCATTATTACAGATGGGCCAGTACGCATCAACTTCCTTGTTTCTTTCTTGAGCTTTCTTTCATTCGTCGACGGATCCCATGATCTCGTTGCATGAATCCCATACCACACTGACCTAGTGCGTTCGTTTCGGTTCAATTTGTCCCCTGTAGACAAAAAACTGCATGGCTCGGTAGACTTCATCGGGCATTCCATGACTTTATGTCCTTCTTGACTGCAGGAAAAACATTTTAGTCTACGTCTGCAATGGATGTCCTGGTGATGCTTTTGACCTGATTGCTTTCTATTCGTCAGTTTTCTTGTAAAACTTGCAACCCTATTCTCTTTTCCTTTACACTTCGTACTCATCTGATTGTCTTGTTGTAGGCCCTCTTTTACAACATCAGAAACGATTATCCCTTTTTCCACAGAATCCTTGCAAAAGGAAATTTGGTTGCTTGGTAGCCCACATAGTGTTGCCAGCGCGACGAACTCTTCTGTCTAGTTCGTGCATCGTTCTCTGCTAGCCTCTCTCGCTGTGTTTGAATTCGTTCAAAATAATCTTGTTTGTTTTCATCTTCCCTCATCCTACAATCCCATAGGTTTTTGAAGGCCGAAAATTTTCTGAACTCTGCTCCTTCACTTATGAAGGCCATCACTCAGATCAGAAGGTTATGGGTCCCTCCCACGTTGTAATTAACGTAATTGAAACGTAACGTAAGCGATTTCTACGAAGGGAATAGAGCTTGTAGGGGAAACGATTAAAAATGGCTTGGAATTTTGAATTCGTATTCAGAACGCCGATGTTTGTTTACCTGAGCCGCCATCTTAGTTTTTAATGCTATTCGAGAAGTTGAGCGTCAACGGCCAGTTTCGTTTTTTCAAAACGACTGAAACGCAGATAAAATGTTGTTGAAGATTGTTCACTATTAATTTTGAAGAGCAATAATACGTTATTATTTTGCCAAAAGGGAATAATAAGTGAAATCAACGTTTTTTATTCTGACGGATGCCAAGCGTTGGGAAAACCCGAAACGGTAGCAAAAAAGGGGTAGAGGGAGACCTCGGGAAGAGGAGAGACTGACTCAGACCGGCCAGGCTGTCAATACCGGAAGTGGGCATGGCAGCGCGGACAGGCAGGGTAGCTTTGCTCTCTGCGTGGAGGGGAAAGTGAATACTGTTTTTTGGTTGGAAGGGAATTGTAGGAGCTTGAAGAGCGAAGGGAATTACCGACTTTTGGGCATTAGAGGCCTTGTTTGGAAAGTGCAACTGAATTTGGCCCTCATAACAACGTGAATAGGCCTATAAATAAAAACTACGATATTATGTATCGCAACTATTAAAGGAGGGGGGGGGGGACGGAGTTTGATGCTCAAAATTAAATATAATGTTTTTAATTGAAGGAAAAGGCTATTACTGTGCATTCGGATTGAGATCACTATGGTCGGAGCCCTGAAATAATAATAATACAAGATACACACTGAAAATGTCCGGTAAAATAATTGTAGTTGTTTTTGCCATTTTGAACAAGGTAGAGTTCATGAGAATAAGTTACGTTAAATATTGCTTTTATAAAAGCCTAGGCAAAAGATTAAAATAAACCAGCTTGTGCTTAAATGCTAGAACGCATAAAATTTAAAGTGTATTATCGCAGCCGCAAATAATAACATGAGAGTAGTCGAAGTTTTCATGGTTGCTAAAATCGTCACCTTAGTAAAAAATAAAAACGTAGAGTACTGGTCCATCTATAACAACACTAAGCTAGTCGGCTTTATGCCTGAAAAATAATTCGAAATACAAATGAATATTTACAAGTTTGTTTTGGAAAATGGCGACGTGAGTTGCGTGCGGCGGCGCTCAGTTTGAGCACTTTTTTAAATGGCTGTAGAGAACAAAGTATGGTGAATTTTGGTGTTCTGTCTTCGCAGGATGGAAGATAAAGTTCAGTTCTATTAAACAGTGCAAACGGGAGTCGATTTTGTCCATTTTCCGTGGAGATACGAATTTTTAAAGTTGAAGGTGTGAAAATAGGCCTAGCGTTCGTGAGCGCTAAGAAAAAAAAATCCCCGAGTTTTTGATAGTTGGTGCCGGTTCTCCTAACCAATCTTCAGGATTTTAGGCCTCATGCCTTTACAACGAAGATATAACTTACGTAACTAGCGATCATGAATAAAGAGCGGGAAAGATTAATGGCTTACCTGTAGGTCCATACGTAGCTGTCCTTTTCCGAAAAAGCGTTCCAGAGATCTACTGCAGATCACCTGATTCATAACAGCATACGAGCCATAGGCCTACGAGGGATTTCCTTTGAATCTTTCAGGAGCTCTTCTCAGCGACGTCCGTCGGCCATGCTTGCTGACTGCCAGAGAGTGAGAAGCGCGTGACGTGATCGGGCGCTTCTACATTGTTGCTGTAAGACGTCAACAGTGAGCTTCTTTGAAGCCAAGAAACGTGACATACGCGCCGCGTCTCCCAACACACCCTGGCCGACTTACTGGAGGAGTTGTACGATAGCGGACTGGTCCCAACATCCATTAAAGGATACAGATCGGCTATTAACTAGGTCGTATCGATCTTAGGAGACAAACCGATTCTGACCAGCAGGGTCATCTGAAGACTTATCCAAGCCTTTGAGAACGGAAGACCTAGAGTGAGAAATCTCTTCCCAAAGTGGAATCTCCCCTTGGTTCTGAGGAGCTTATCGGAGCCACCATATGAGCCTCTGGGGACCGCAATAATGACTTTCTTGGCGCATAAGACACTGTTCCTAGTAGTGCTTGCAACTGCCAGTAGACAGAGCGAATTGGCAGCGTTATCGAGGGAGGATCAACACATGCGATTCTCCAGAGATTTCTCTGCGACGACTCTTACATTCCCAGCACACTTCCAAGCCAAAAATTCAAGACCAGACGTCACACCGCAACTTATCAGGATTAGGGCACTGGCACCAGTGGTGAATAGAGAAGATAAGGAGAGACTACAATGCCCCATTAGAGTGGTTAGATGCTACCTGAAGAGAACGGAGCATTGCAAAAGGGTTGGTGGAGGCGACACTACAGCCACACCACTCTTTTTGAATATAGACAGTGAATCGGGAGAAGCTTTACTTTTACCGGTAACACCGGCTAGGATAGGGAAGTGGATCTGCGCGGTCATAAAGAAAGCATATGAAGAAGGCCCAAATCATACTGACATCCCGAAAGACATTAGAGCTCGTGAACTGAGAGCGTTGGTTGCATCGTGGGCGTATGGGTGTGGAACGCCTCTCGATGGCGATCAGCTTGTGCCTGGAACCACAAAAACACCTTCATTGGCCACTACTTGAGGGACACCAGTGGGAAAGAAGGAGCCAACATAATACGAGGTCATCTAGTGGCTGGAACATGCTATGAAGAGAGGGCACAACAGTTAAGTTCCAAGAGAGGAAGGAGGGCCCATTAAAGATGGGTAAGTTCCTTTTTCTTGACTGTTTAACTTGATGTTTTGTTTTCAAACGTTGGGTTCAGCTCGACCCGCCGCCTTAGCGACGAAGTCAGCACGGATTACTGAAGGTAAGTATTCGCAGATAGTAAGAAACACGAATTTTAACTATGTTTAAAATTAGTTTTTACTATCCTAGAATACTTACATTCAGTAGAACCCGCCCGCCTCCCCACAAGAGCTGAACCATAATAGGTTTGAGCGATGTGAGGGAAAGATGGCGACACAGTGGTGCACCTAGTGGGAACTAGATGATACTAGAAAATGTTTAGGAAAGCCAAAAAATGGGTGAAATTTTTTATCTTGAGCATGGAAATCTAAAATTAAGTAATTTTTAGCACGGCTCACTGAAGGTAAGTATTCTAGGATAGTGAATACTAATTTTAAACATAGTTAAAATTCGTATTTTTCAGATGGGGGCAAGAAAAGGTGGCCTTGGAGCGCAGAAAGTAACCACCAATTTCACAGACATTGAACGTGAAGCTCAACTTAAGGAACAAGCTGCAACTGAAGAGAAGGAGAGCCACAAGATGACAAAGGCTGAGGAGGAAAAGCAGTTGTAAGTTAACTTTTTATGGTGATTTCAAATTGTGTTAGACGACTGCCTGCAGTTTCAAAAAGCAATTGATTTCTCTGCCCGTGCAGGGGTAATGTCTACCTGCTGTAGGGTGTAGGGGAGGGATTAACATTATTCACTGCTATTGCCACAATTTGGTGGTTTATGTTGCCACTACACTACGTAAAAACTAGCAGATGTACGAAAATAGTATCTTTAAATTTTTTTGCTGAAAACATGACCATCATCAGTACAGAAATTTTTTTAAATGACCAATCTTGCAGACTTCAGTGGTGAAAGACACAATACAGTGGTGAAAGGTACAATACACGAAGATTTTGGCGCAAGCAAATTATACGAAAAATGGCATGAGTTAATACCAAAAGTTTGCGTGAGTTAATACTGAAACAACAGCTTCTCACTAATCATAGTTTTAAAAAAAAAACAGCACACGGAATTAAAATAGCTTCGATAGGATAAAATTAAACATCGGGATAAAAGGGTTTTCAGAACTTTCCTAAGGCAAGTTTTTACTGCTAGCCTAAAATACTTATCTGTATTTTTAATGCTTTACAATTATTGGAAATGCTACCCGTCTCAAACATGAAATTTATGCACTCTAGGTCCTTGCAATGGCACTCCCTGGGGCTCATGACCACCGCTAGGTGGCACCCCTTTCCCGCTTCTCCACACAGTTTGTTTTAGGACGCGATCTAGATCGGTCACTGCTACTGTAGATTCTCAACATGGATTCTTCAAATACCGTAAATCGCCTAATAAACGCCCTGGCTTTGTTAACGCCCACCCCCCAAAAATGTCTTAAGGTCAGAAATCGTATTGTAGCTTTATTAACGCCCCCCCCTCCCTATCAGCAATCTTTTTTTTAGTCAATCATGAAATTGACTAAAAGCTTCAAACGTTTAAAGAAATCAACGCATTATCTCTTTAAATCTTGGTTGTTCTGCAGCAAATTTAACGAAAAGATTCATAAATTTTACGAAATCAACATTTAATTCAACACGATTCACGGGAGCATTTGTAATCGCGCAAAAGTCGACAATATTAGGCCTATGCGATCGATCATTGATGTGCGTAATATGGATTCAGTCTTGAAAACGCTATTCCTTTTTCTCATTTATTCTCAAATTTAGTTTATTAGCTCGTCCTCCTTCCAATATCTAACATAATTCAAAGTTAAAACTAATTTTTAACCATCACAAAACCTTCAAAACAGACACGCGATTCACGATCGGAAAACGCCAACCGAAGTAACGTCATAACGCACGCGGTAGACCGGATGTTTCAAGCGCTTACGCTGTCTTGACGCGTCCACCACTTCGCGTCCACTACTGGGGCCCCACGGGTCCAGACCAACGCGTCTATTTCCGCCGGAACTTCCGTCTTGGGACGACAATATATAACTCTGTGGTGATAAATGACAACACACAACGTTTTCCAGCGGGTGAATCACGTTGTCTGTTTTGGAGGTTTGTGTGTTTGAAGGCTAAAAATTAGTTTTAACTTTGAATTATGACGATCTAATAAACTTAATTTGAGAATAAATGGGTAAAAGGTAAAGTGTTATCACTAGACGGAATCCATATTACGCACATCAATGATCGATCGCGTAGGCCTAATATTGCCGACTTTACCGTGATTACAAATGCTCCCGTGAATAGTGTTGGATTAAATGTTGATTTCGTTAAATTTATGACCATTTTCGTTAATTTTGCTGCAGCACAACCAAGATTTAAAGGGATAAAACGTTGATTTCGGTAAACCTTTAATCAATTTTCCGATTCACTAAAAAAAAAAGATTGTGTTAATGCTACATTGAACCCAGACCACGCACGTGAATAATCAACTATACCGTGATGGATTTAGGCCTAAACGGCCACCTCAAAAAATATGTTAAGGTCAGAAATTTTGTTTTAGCCTTGTTACCGCCCCTCCACTTTTTTATCGAATTAATTTTAGCCGCCCATGGGCGTTTAATAGGCGATTTACGGTACCCCCAAAAAACGGGCTTCGTGCCCAGGAAATGGTAATGGGAAGTGCGGAAAGAAGTTGAACCCGAAGGATCCACATCCAAGATGCCGTAGTTGTAGGATCTGTAATTTTAAAAGTTAAATGCGGTGAGTGGTGTTCAACAATGGATTCGAAAGTTGTGGCGGCCATAGAAGCAACTTAGCCGGATTCAGATTGTCGAGCTATATTACGCAGAAGAGAACACGAAATGGCATTATTAGCAGCTTATTCAGGAGCTAATCAACCATTGGAACATTTTATGGAATCGTGGGAAGATTCTAGTACTTCACACGACACGATTGCACCATCGGGCAATTCCTTTGTTTTGGCCCTGTCCGGACAGGAAATGAATCTACCAAGCATCGTGGCGAAGGTTCTAACAGAAGAGAAGGTAGAAGTGCTTCGAAAGAAAGAACAAGAGGCTGCGGATCATAAACGAGGGATCCTTGATACATTTGGACCTGAGCTGTTTTGGAACTAAAGAAGCACCACGTCTGCCTGCGATGTTTCAAACAGCGCCGGGCGACGGGTCGACGGCGGACAGGACAACCTTAGGTCGTCTACACCACCTGGGACACCTCCTCGAACCGCCGGTGTCGTAGGTAAGAATGATGATGTTGATGTTGATGACTCCTACCCCAAACGTAGACACTTAATGTGTGATGTAAACAGCATGGGTGCAGAATCTATGGGCGTGCCCTACAGATTTCCTCCCATCAGCTGTCGGGACCGTCCCGGACAAGCTCCGGGATGGGACCGAGACACGCTTATCATGGCATAAGCGCGGACACGAGCGGACTGGCCGCCACGCCCGGTTTAGTCCGTTCGCAGTCCGGGACTAAAGAGAGTGGTCGCGGACAAGGAGGAGCGGACACGTCGCAGTCCGGGACACAAGTGGGTCGGAGGGGGAAGCCGACCAAGGCGTCCCGTGGTAATGGAAAGGACAGGCAGTAATGTGACTGACGCAATGTTTACTAACCTAAGGAAACGACAGGTCGGTTTGGTAACACAGACTCGAGCACGACCGTAATAGCTAGCCCGTGTCACCCCTCTGAAGTAGATCTGTTGGTGCTGGACTCCTTCCCGCTACTCCCGTCATTGGGGGTGGGGGGGGGGTTGAATAGCAGTCCTCACCAGTCCCAGGCCCGGTCTCAGACTCGTGCGGACGCGGGCGGACTTCATGTCACTGGGACAGTCGGCAGACTCGACAAAAGGCCGAGTCGACAGTCTGCCGAACTACCAGTCCGGGACTGCAGCAGTCTGCAGAACTGGTAGTCCGGTCCTGCAACAATAAACCGGACTGCCAGTCCGAGACACGGGGTGTCATTGGCAGAGTACGCGAACAGTGGTAGGCGAAGTTTTCACAGGTCTACGTGAACGTGTGATGAGTATGGTTAATTGAAAATAATTGTACTGAATTCGGTTATAGAGAAATCGAAATAGAAAAATTCTTGATATACTGTAGGTACAACTACAATTATGAAGGTTGCAGGTTGTGCCAGTTGTCCGATACGTCAGTATAAATCTAGGGTGTGGAGTACATCGGGGCGTTTTTATTTGACTTAAAAAAAATTAAATTTTACAAATTTTTATTTTTATTTTTTATTAATTTGTTTGGTTTCATCGGTGCATTCTGGTACATTTCGAAAGTCCCGAGTCGTAGGTGTCTACTATAGTCAATATTGATCGGGAACGTAGGAATTTTCAGGCGGTGTGGTAGGTTTTGTGGGGCAATCAGTAGTTTCGGAACATGTGTATGAATGGTGCGGTGACGCAGACCACCTGTCATGGATACGAAGGGGGATGGGGATTCGGCATCCCCCACCCTACCCCACCTGTGCAATTGACCGTGATGTTATAGCTGGTAGCTGCCACTTGCTGGTGTCGGTGGCTCATGGCTATGGTTTATCTAATTATTGTACTGTTTATTTTGCACATTGTTAAATATAGGGCACTGATATTAGCAGACGAACCCTCACCTCTCTCTCTGCAATGAGGGGGGGGGGTCGCAACCAACACTTCAATCGGCGTTTGTGATCATGGCGTATGGATTGGCAGTAAGTTGACTTTTGGTTTTGTGAGTTGGCTTCCAAACGAGTATCGTAGGGATTTTACGATTTGTGTGGTGGCGTTTTACCTGACACCAGAGGGACTGGCAGTGATTCATGGATTGGCTTGATGCGCAGTACCCTTGACTCACGAGGCTACAGGAATGGAGAAATGGGAGAAGCTCTCGTACTAGCCCATTAATTTGTTCTAGGTGTATGGTAGTTACAGTCTACCTTTGTCAAGACACAGTCACATTATCGCTGTTCTCGCCGAGTCACAGAACAAATAGGGGCAGGATCGGTCGAGGGGTAGAGTAGGGCTTAAGTTCATCAACTGTCAGGAAATCGGGCCGGTTCAGTCGATTACTTCCCGAGCGTTTGGCGTGGTGGCACAGGTGGCGGTGACGGACCGCTGGTGCACATCGGTGTCGCGGTCCCAGACCTCTGGCACACGTGGGTGTTACAGTCGCGTGGTGTCGTCACATGTCACAGTATCGTGTTGAGGTTGCTGGCGCAATCAGTGATAGCTGTCGCAGGTCGACATGGACCACATCAGGGTTCTGATCAGGGTCGCTTCGCTTACGGCAGCTACTTTGGTTGCACTAGGTAACGTAAAGTCTTGATTTCTTGGGCTCTTTTAGGTTGGTCGTCCTTATTCGATTTGTCCTTAAAAACACGTCATCTACATATCTCTTCCAGATCTTAACTCCTTCTTAGATCTGGAAGAGATATGTAGATGACATGTATTCGGCTGTGAAAAAGGAGAAGTTTGAATGTTTGCTGAGAAAGCTAAACAACTAGAGGCCTGGTATTAAGATGACAGCGGAGAAAGAAGTAGGAGGAGTGCTACCTTACCTTGATGTAAAGCTAAAATGAAAAGAACGAGGAAAGATTGTGTTTGAGCCATATGTCAAGCCAATGGCAACAGACCATACCATTCCGTACTCTTCAGGTCATCTGAAGGAGTAGCTTAAGGCACTGGCACAAAATGAGTTTGTGCGTATGGTTCGAAATTCCAGTACGAAGGAGTTGGCGAATCCACACTTGGAGAAGGTAAAAGAAAAGTTCCTCAGGCTAGGATATCCCGAAGGGCTCCTTAACAGATTGAGAAAGAAGGCAGTTGCTATTGTGGATTGGGAAAGAAAGAGGGGAGAGAGTGAAGTGATCAAAGTTGGTAGTGAAGGGCCTAGAGAAGCGTTGACATACATTGAAGGAGTCACAGGCCAAGTACAAAAAATTGTGAAGAAATGCGGTTTTAGAACATATTTTAAGAATGTGGAAAGATTAAAGAAAAGAATAACAGGGAAGAAACAGATGACTTCAGTCCTTGCAAGACGAGAAACACGGAAATCTCAAGATGAAAAGAAAATGGGAGCTGTCAAAAATACAAGGGAGGCAGTTTATAAGATTCCTTGCAGGGACTGCGATGCAGTGTACATAGGAGAGACCAGGAAATGTATTCGTACTAGGGTTGCTCAACATATGGCCAATGTGAGAAATAAGAAAGGTGACAACGGCATCGCAGTCCACTGCAAATCTATGAACCATGAAGCGGACTGGAAGAGGACGTGCACTCTTCTTAGGTCAAACTCGATTCGTTATACCGACCTCAGATGTTTGGAATCTCTGGCAATCCAGGAACATGAAAAGAAAGGAGTGCCTCTAATGAGCACATCCCTGAGCATCTAATAAGTGCCAGGCAGAGACCTCAGTGAACAGTTTAATCGTCAATGGCAACTTGGTGGTGGGAATCGCGTGCAGGCTGATCAAACCAGGAGGCTACGAGGGCGGCCAAACTCAAATGCTAAAGTGGTCAGAACAAGTTCGAATGCACAAGTGGTCAGAAAGAAAGATGTAGTTCAAAGTCCGAACATCCTCAAGGCCTGAAGAAGACATCTAAGGGATGTCGAAAATTTGCAGGACGAAGTAGGGTGTCCTTGAAGTGAATTTGAGCGAACTTTTTGGTGTTCTTTTTATGACGATTCGATGTTTTCACTGTATTGACCATAGCGATATATATTGCAAGTCCTTATCCGAATGCCAACCAACTGGCTATGGACATCCTTACTGGACTTATTGCGGCCAGCCGATTTTCGATTAGCCTATCAATCTATTTAGGCAATCAATAAAAGTTTAGCCAAAGCGTGAGGTTCACTTGTAACTTGGGCTAAGGTTGCTTTGGTAAGTAGCCTTGACCGTCAATTACGTCGGTGGCGTTCACGGCTCTTCGTAGGTGGATAAGCCTACACTAGGTAGTATGTTGTGGCGATTGGATCGATGGGATTTTGGATTAGTCGTAAGGTGGGATAAACTCTCCTTAAGGATTTAAATTGAATTGAATAGAAAAACATGTGGCAAGAGCAATAATAGAATCTTTAAATAAGATGTATAATGATAAGAATCCAATGACCAAATTGTGGCAATATTACACAATACCACAGTCGCCAATTTAATTCTCCGCTACACTGGTTGAGGAAGGTGGAATGGACCCAACGGTTGTCATGGGAGGACTTCATCCGATTGGACAGGGCTCCGATCGAGGCCATAACCTGGCAGACAATCAGGAACAACCTTCAAGCAGGAGTACCAATCCAAGCACTGACGTCAGATTGGCTGCGATTCACGGATGCATCCTCCTCTGGGTGGGGCGCGACCGTAGGTGAAGAACAATCGGCCGGGCAGTGATCGATAGAGGAAAGTCTTCTGCACAT
This sequence comes from Lithobius niger, assembly GCA_023313725.1. Classification (NCBI taxonomy): domain Eukaryota; kingdom Metazoa; phylum Arthropoda; class Chilopoda; order Lithobiomorpha; family Lithobiidae; genus Lithobius; species Lithobius niger. Next base: position 104,866 of record JAHWFP010252164.1, on the reverse strand, counting down.
CAACGTGTTGGAGTTGAGGGTAGTGTAGCATGCCCAATCACTGTGAGCTCGCTACTGGTATGGTTCTTCTGTGTCGGTTCTCTCGGACTACACGGCGGCAGTGTCCTATCTTAAGAGATGGGGAGGAACGTGACCGGCGTCTCTTTATCCGGTTGTGCACTGGATATTCGGACTTTGCGAGGAGTTCAGGATCACATTCCAACCAAGGCACATTGCAGGGAACTTGAACGTGCTAGTGGACGGGCTGTCCAGGCGAGAGAAAATTCCGACGACGGAATGGCGGCGCGACCCAGAGGTGTGTCGTGACCTCTTTCACCGTTTGGGTACGCTGACAGTGGACTTGTTCGCCCAACTGCCGCTCTTCGTGTCGTCCTACCAGGACACACAAGCGATGGCAATGGATGGACTGGGTGTCGAATGGAACATTATTTCCGGGTACCTGTTCCACCGTTCAAACTCATACAGCCGGTCCTCAACAAAGTCAAGGAGTCGAACTGGACGTTCAGGTTGATTTCACCGTGGTGTGTGGAGCTGTGGAAGATGAAGAAAGAAGTAAGGGTAGAGCTATCGTCGCGAGAAGACTTGCTCACATAACACAACGGAACGACCCTACACCACAACTCCACCATACTCGGCTTACAGGCATGGAAGGGGTAAAGTCAGGGCTCAGTGGGGAAGGTTACTCTGACGCGGCTACCAGTGTAATGGTGGAGTGGATTCGGGACTCAGCCAAGTCCATCTACGAAGCCAAGTGGCAAAGTGGATGACGTGGTGTGAAGCCCATGTTGTCAACGGGCTTGACCCGTCGCCACAAAACGTGTGCGAATTTTGGAACTCTCTCTTTGTACGGGGGTTGGCGCCTGGTGCTTTAAGAGGGTATAGGGCAGACATCAATTCGATTCTCGCACTGTCGGGAAGGAGCGAAGTGACAGAAAGCCCAGCCGTATCTAAGAGAGTGCAGTCCTTTTGTACCCCCAGACCAATGAGGAAACTGTACCCGATTGGAACCTCACGGCGGTCCTCCAATCGTTGGCGCAGGCCCCATACGAGCCACTGCACGAAGTATCGTGGGAACACCTCCCACGGAAATCTGTGTTTTTTACTTGCTCTGGTGTCAGCATCGAGGCAAGGTGTGATTATTGTCGGGCATCGCCTCACTGGTCCCGTATAACATTGTTGACGCACAGGGAATTCAGGGTGAAGAATTCGAAACCAGAAGAAGCACTGGTACCTATCGTGATCACCGTGTTGGCACCAACCCGGGAAGTGGGATGTTCAGATCGGCTACATTGTCCAGTCAGGGCATTGAGAGTTTACTTAGACGGCACCAAGGAGGTCGTGGAGGAACAATCCGGGCAGAGAGACAGGTCATGGGTCCCTCTGTTCGTTAAACTCGCACCAGACGGTGAAAAGCTTATAAGAGAACGACGACGCCATCCACCATTGCTCGGTGGAATTGTAAGACATTTGAGGAGGCGCAGAGACAACAGGGGAGGTCGACTAGGGAGGCGACCAAGACTCACGAGGTACGTGCCTTAGCTATATCTTGGGCATTCGCAGCTGAGACACCCCTGAGGGAAATTGTAAAAGCTGGTAGGTGGAAAGGAAGAAACACCTTTGTGGCACACTGCATACGAGGAGTAGAGATGTGAGAGACTGTGAACAGTGACATCAGCTGCATGGTGGCGGGTAAGGTAGTGAAGAGATAATGAGGTAAGGGGTATATGCAACTTACTTACCAAGCCAGTGAGAAATTTTGTGAGACTGTCTTTGGGTCACCTTGGTTGGGACACATAGGGACTTGCAAAGGCGAGGGTAAGACGCCTACGTTTAGTAGGACAAAGTCAGCATTAAAAATACAGGTAAGTATTTTATGCTAGCAGTAAGTAAAAACGAGGTTTCTACTTGCCGTGAAAAAATCCATTACCCAATTTTTAGCATTCTCCTTCTCTCAATGCTATTTCAACTAGAGATAAAACAAGTTCTTCCGGTTCGCTAGCTACTGCGGAGCTCTACTGCGCAGCCCCCATCGTATATATAGTCGAGGCGAAGCGACGGAACTCACCTTTTCTTCTCTAGCCACCACGCTGTTCACTTCCGGAATTGCTGTGCTTACTCCGCTTCAGCACTAGCCTCCGCCTCCGCATGCCACGAGCAAAGGGGACGCCGAGGGAATCCCCCCTTCCTCGTTCACCCACCTCTCCTGTTCCTCCGTCTCTCGAGAATGTTGAAGTGCTCGAAATTACCACCGAACAGGATATATTGAAGCCTCTGCCTCCGAACTCGCTGCTATCGGAATCCTTTCCTCCGCAGTGCAATACCGCCGGCACGTCTCCGGTCCCGTGCGGCCAACCGCCTCCGGCGTCAGACCTCCGGTCTCTTTCCTCCGAACTCGCTCGCACTAAAGAGCGTTATGCACGGCTGAAACTTCAGATTAAAACACGGAAGGCGGCAGCCAAGCTCGCCTCTGCCTCCACCTCCGCTTTACCACTGGATCTTTCTTCCCGCTCATCTAATACCTCCAAGCGTACCGATGGGCCACTCACACCCTCACAGGTTCATTCCCTGCGTACCTTTAAACGAAAGGAACCGGACTACACCTCTGCTTGGTTGGCCTTCTTCCTCAAGCGTCAGTGTTCCCAAGCACCGGTTGAACCATCCCCCGCCGACCCCACCACCGCCACCACCACCGCCACCACTACCGCCGCCATCTTCGCTACCAACTCAGGAGGTTCACGACCCATACTACTCACCGGATCCTTCAGACTTTGGCCTACCGGACACTCCATTTCCCGATGATCCCGATCCCTCCGAAATTCCTCTCCCGGAATAAATGCGGACAGTGGAAGAAATCATTCCGGACTGTTTCCTCTACAAACCTTCCGCCTCCGCACCAGATGCCACCAAGAACAGGGGCTTGGCCACAGGCTACGGCTTTGGCCTCCGGGACCAGCCACCTCTTCAACCACCGCTCCTCGGGCAATCGACAACACTTCTTACCACCCTCCTTCGGAATGGTGGAATCCTGCTAGGTAACGGCTCGCCATTGGAATTTATAAGGAGCATCCTCCGCCTCGTCCTGGCCGGGAAAATTATTTTTTCCGACCCATCGGTGATGGTACCGACAATCCTCGTAAGTTCGATACTTATCCACAATCTGAGTTTCTAGCGACTGACACAAAGTTGGACTTACGCTCCTCTCTCTACCTTCCCCGACGGGTCACGGTGCCCATCTTTGACCTCCGCGATAACGACTGCATCCTCCGCCTGGGTCTCCGGGGTGCTTCTCCGGGCCGCTTATCAACTCAGTACCGCCGCTAACGCATTATGCGAACGGTCATATGCGGATGCACCAGAGGATGTTCGGCAACTTACCTTCCTATCAATCAGGTCTTCCGCAAGAGTTGTGTTGTCACCTACCATGCAATGAACTGTTTACAAGAGCACTCTTCAACTCCACCTTGCTGCTTCAGGAGGTCGCACTAAACACTGCACCAAACCTCCATGCCTCCACCCGCTACCTCCTCCGTAACCAACCGATTCATGAAACTGAATGCCTCTTCCGGGGTCTCATCCCCAAAGTGGCTCCGCATTTGAATGTCTCACGGAAGCCACGCCTCAACAAATCTAAGGGGTCCCGGCACAATCATTCCCTCCCGAGGACAGACGCGCCTCTGGTATCTTCGACTAGTGTCAACCCTATTGAACGTCCTCCGCCTCCGGCCCCCGGGGCAACATCGCCCTTTCCATACAAAAACCAGGGACGCGGACGGGGCCGCTCCCTGGGATGATCCTCCTCCGAATCGGGACGCCAATCCAGGCATAGGAGCCGCAAATCATATTGACATTCCGTCTCCCCCACAAGCCGTAGGGGGACGACTTCGCTTTTATGTCACAGCCTGGCATGCAATCACCACCGATACTGTGCTCCGATCAACAGTGACCTCCGGCTTCAAACCAAATTTTTTTCTCCTCCTCCGGTGGGCGACGCTCCTTGGGATCGTCAGTCCCGTCCCTCGCATCCTCTGCGTCTCGAAATTCTGTCCCTCGCCCACAAAAACACAATCCGCGTCGTTCATCCTCCGTTTTCCCCGAGATTTTACAGCGACATCTTCCTATGCGACAAAAGGAACGGCGGGACACGGCTGATCTTCAACCTCAAACCCCTCAATCAATTATCTCCAATCCGCATTTTCTGACGGAAACTGTGGCCTCTATCCGCGATTCCCTCCACGTAAACAACTGGACCGTCTCCCTGGATCTCGCCGATGCCTACCTTCACATCCCCCTTCATTCTGCTGTCCGCCACTTATTCCGTTTCGTCCTAGACAACACAGTCTATGAATACCTTTGTCTGCCATTCGGGCTGAATGCAGCCTCACGGGTCTTCACCTCCGTCCTCCGCCCTGTCCTGGCATGCCTTCTCCAACAAGGGATCCGCATACATGCCTTTCTCGACAATTGTCTTCTCCCTCACCAAAATCCTCAGGTTTTGTTGACACACCTAGCCTCCGCTGTGTCACTTTTTCATCAGCTAGGCTTGGGGATCAACCTCCCGAAGTCCCGTCTTGTACCGGCACAGCGGTTTGTCTTCCTCAGAGTATCCTTCGACCTCCTCCAACGGACACTCACGCCTTCCCCAGACCGGATCACGTCTCACCTGTCCACCGCCCGAAAGTTTCTGCGACTACCGCAACACAACTTCCGGGACCTTGCTTCCGCCAAAGGAACCATAGACTCGTTCGCCGATCTTGTTCCATATGGCAGATGGATGGCTCGTCCCCTCCATTACCGTCTAATGCGGTGGGGGGGGGGGGGGGACTCGGGCCTTGCTCTCAAGCTCCCCCCCTCAGAACCGGGACTCGTACTTCCCATTACCAGCCTTTCTTTGCTGGATGGACATCCTGAACTTCTGCGTCCGTACCCCTACACGAACCTTCCCCCCATCTCCATCTTTTCATGGATGATTCGTGTCTGGGATGGGGTGCTCACGTCGACAACGTCACAGCCTCCGGCATGTGACCTCCGGATACCAACGACCATATCAACCAGCTCAAACTCCGAGCTGTTCTTCTCGGCCTCCAGCGTTTTCAAGGCTTCCTGTCCTCCAAAATAGTCCTAGTACACAGGACAACACAACAGCTGTAGCATACCTCCGCAAGGGCAGTGGGACCCGCTCCTCCTCCCTCCACCAAATAACGTCCGAGATCTTTCGCTTCTGCCTCACCAACCACATTTAGTTGCTACCGCTTCATTTTCCGGGATCCTTGAATTTCATAGCCGACTCCCTCTCTCGCAAGAAACCTCCGATCACCGAATGGGCGCTGCTCCCTTCCGTTTGCCATGCACTCTTTCAATTGTGGCCCAGCCAACGGTGGACCTGTTCGCCACGAGATTCAACAACAAACTACCTCTGTTTGTCAGCCCGTTACCGGACCCAAGGGCTTGGGCGGTGGACGCCCTCACCCTCGATTGGAACCACCTCCATGCTTACGCCTTTCCACCGTCTCGTCTCCTGCCACTAGTCCTCCGCAAGATCACCGTCTGCTCGGGTCGGTTTCTCCTGATCGCACCGAACTGGCCGTCCGCGGTCTGGTTCTCCCTCCTCATCGACTCGCCACGACAACTACCAACACGACGGGACCTCCTCTCTCAGGACTACGGACGATTCTACCATCCGAATCTAACTTCGCTACAGCTTCACGGGTGACTATTATCATCCGACTCCTTCGCTCAACAGGCATTCTTGAAGACGAGGGCTCTCGCATTGCCTCCAGGGCCGTGCGGTCCTCCACTACAAAACTTTATGACAGCCACTGGAAACGATGGTTTCATTGGTTTATCGCACAACAGGTCCATCCAATCAATTCACCTTTGCGCGATCTCCTCCGTTTCCTGACCTCCTTATTTAATGAATGTTTACGAGGATCCACCATCCTAGTTTATAGGTCTGCATTGAATGCCGTCTTCAAGGCCGCCGGGAACACCACTCTCCTCACCGATTATAGGATCTCTTCCCTAATCCACTCGTTCCAACTGGCTCGACCAGGCATCCCCAAGAAATTTCCCGACTGGGACCTTTCCATCGTCCTGACGGCCTTGATGTCTCCTCCCTATGAACCTTTTTTCTCCGCACGCCTCAGCCACCTCACTAGGAAGAATGTATTCTTAGTAGCTCTGGCTGCTTGTCTCCGCTGCAGCAAACTACAAGCCTTGTCCACCAGAGAGCGTGATTGTTTTTTCCTACCGGATTTTCAAGGTGTTACCCTCACTCCCGACTCATCCTTCAGAGCAAAGACCCAGAAACCTACGGAACGAACGCATCCTTTCATAATACCGTCTCTTTCCAGTATCCTAGGAGATGATCAAGAAAGAACTTTTTGTTCGGTGCGAGCCGTTCGTTTTTATCTGAAAGCATCCCATCCTATCAGACGGGACCGTACTCAACTTTTTCTCCCGTTCAATAGCAAAACGGGGCTCACCTCCGCACGAATGATTGCTTCCTGGATTAAAACCGTCGTTCTTCAAGCCTATGAAGCCATTGACGGCAACTGCCTCACGGAGGGTATTAAGGTCAGGGCGCATGAACTCCGGGCCATCTCTACCTCCTGGGCTCAATTCAGTAACATCTCCATCACAGACATCATGGGATCCGCTTCCTGGCGCCATCCTACCGTCTTCACTTCCCATTACCTCCGGGATATGTCCTATCATGCCGACGGCTTGTACCATGTTGGGCCCTTTGTCGCAGCACACCGAGTACTTTGACCCTTGGACATGCTGTAATCCACTTCGTGTTACAGGGGCCGGTCACTAGCTAAGGGGACTCCGATCAAATGGCGCCCGCCACCTTGACGAAGTCCGAGGGAATGCTAAAAATTGGGTAATGGATTTTTTCACGGTAAGTAGAAACATCAAAATTCCAGTGTTACCTGGTTAATTTTTGTTTCTATTGCCTATTGAAAAAATACATTACCCGGCGTCCCACCCTCCTCCCCTCTCATTGCCATTTCGGCAGGGTAGAAGTGTCGAAAAGGTGAGCTCCGTCGCTTCGCCGAGACTATATATACGATGGGTGCTGCGCAATAGAGCTGCGCATTAGCTAGCGAACCGGAATAACTTGTTTTATCTCTAGTTGAAACAGCATTGAGAGAAGGAGAATGCTAAAAATTGGGAATGTATTTTTTCAATAGGCAATAGAAACAAAAATTAACCAGGTAACTGGAATTTTGATGTTTTAACCTCTAAAAATAGTTTTTACTTAGCCTAAAATACTTACTTGTAAGAACCCACCCTCCTCCCGCGTCGAACCGTGTATGCGGTGAGACAAACTGTGTGGAGAAGCGGGAAAGGGGTGCCACCTAGCGGTGGTCATGAGCCCCAGGGAGTGCCATTGTAAGGACCTAAGTGCATAAATTTCATGTTTGGGACGGGTAGCATTTCCAATAATTGTAAAGCTTTAAAAATACAGGTAAGTATTTTAGGCTAAGTAAAAACTATTTTTAGAGGTTAAAACCTCTTTTTTTTTTGGTGGGTTCTGTGGTATTTCTGGCAAGTCTGGCTGTTTTTGGGGACTATTTTTTCTTTGCATTAGTAAAGATGTATTATTCAGTCATGTGTGAGTGCCGGCAAATTGTAACAACGAAATAGCATTCATTTCGGACCGCGACTCGCCACGTGCGGATAACGTGTGGTTTCACATCTTTTAAATGGATTGTAAACTTGGGAACCAATACTGAAATAATGAAAATATGTGTCCGCTTATGCGTTGGAAAACTGCAGGTTTTAAGGTTTTCGTCGTGGAATTTGGCCAAAATTTGCAGCTGAACACCATAATAGCATCGGAACATAATGGTACGTACGATTTAGTCTTAAATTTTTTTTCTTTTTTAGCAGCTTAATTCGTCTATGTGGGTTTAACTTGTAACAATGCCCCGGGGCCTCTTTTAAATGAACGTAATTAATTTTATAACTGCAAATTTTGATTTAAGTTCCAGTCCAGAAATATTGAAAGTCTGTGGTTTTCTGATGTATAGAGTGCCGTGCTAGGCCGTGGAGCCGCTTTGGAAGTGGCTCACGAGTCTTGAAAATGGTTTCATCTGTGGCCGTACGTACCCTGCCGCCAATTGTTGCTCGCAAAAAAAATATCTCTAAACTTAAAATGACTTTCCACTTACTGCCTTTTCCAACGCAATGGTATTATTGCTTTTGATAGTTCTTTTTCAATTCATTGTATTGGCTCTATGAAGGTTTTGTTGTTCTGCCTGTTGTGTGTACCATGTCACAGTACTTGCATTGTGGTAAAGGAAACTTAGTGAAACCCTTTGTGTTTGTGCGTAGTGCATCCATGCGGCTTGCGTATCAAGACTTGAGCATACAGCAGCAGAAAGAGGAAGATCGTTTAAGGCAACACAATCCTAAAAAGGCTTCTCAGTTTGAAAGACTAGGAATGGGCTTTGGTGGAAGGAGGTAATGGTTGCATTTTCCTCACACATTTTACACAAATGCATTTATGTTTATGTTACTACTTCTCTTGTCTGTTGTAAGCAGTGATTTATTGTATTAACATCATAACATTCATTGCAAATGAATTAAATTGCGGTGACTGTCATGATGTTGACACACATCAATTTATTTGCTCTTACCGTACACAAGGTTTTAAAGTAATACATACAGTATGATGTATGCAATAAGGGAATGTATAATAGTTTGGGGGCGAAAGTCTTTTGACCCTATTCACGCCTGACACAAGAACTAATTGTTTGCGCGTGTCCAGGTCCGGGAAATTAGCCGGGGGGCTTTCTAGCTAGCTGTAAGTCAGTCTTATGGTTTTCATTAGTTGCTTCTGGAGCATTCACTCAAAATAGCATGTATTTGGTAGATTTTCCCACCAGTTGTGCTGTATCGCTTGCTGATCCTATGAGCCTCCAAGTTGGTGGTTGGTGCATCATGTAGTGGCTCTTTCGACCACTTTTTCGTAGAGGAGCATTATGCCTTATAGAAGGAATAAGCTAAGCATTGGAGGTGATGATTTAAGTCCAACAGACTACATATCTAGCAATGATGATGTGTGGTTGGGTGAATATTGTGCTGATGTATTTGTAGCTCCAGTAAAAAATTCCCTAGGAAGCACAATTTACAGTCTCTGGGGAAGATTGCCACGACCAGTTTATTTAGGTGAAATTAAAATCCCCCAAAAGCAGAAAATTTGATGCATTGTTTAAAAGTTTAGAGCGGTTTAGATGTGCAAGCAGTGCAGGCCAGTGAGCATGAGTAGTGGAGCAAGGTGAACGATAGTAACAACCAACAATTAGCTCACGTGAAGAGCATTGAGTCCACACAACAGTTTCCCACTAACCAGAAACTTGAGCAGTTGATTCTAGAAAAAAATGCTGTTGTGCAAGGCATAAAGAGGGCAATCCCACCATGAGACCTAACAGTACGGTCACACAGAAACAAATTGTAGCTTCTAAGTGCAACACAGTCATTGGGTGTAGACGAAGTGAGATGTTTCTGTGATTGCAGTGATGTCCGGGGAGTTCAGCGATGTTATTTGTGAGACCAATGGCTGTAAAATATTACATGTTCTTACTATCTGCAAAATACTAACCTTCAGTAATTCATGCTAAATTGCTCTATTTGGTTATTCCTTGATCGAACAAAAATCAACGCTTACTTTTGACGCTCCTGTGGTTACCGCTACATATGGTGCACATTGGTGAGCTCCTTTTACAGTGACTCGGCGAAAGTCTATACAGGTAGCCAGGCCTCATAGGCCACAAGCCCTCATCTTTTACAGTTATATTCTGAAGTCTTCCAAAGCACTGCTGCTGAAGGTGTGGATATAGTGTTATCCTACATAGCTTATTGCGGACTTTTCCTAACGTGTGTATCATTGGATAGGTCAGCATCACTGCCACACTTTTTTCGTATCTTTTGTTTTTGCCTTCGTTTGCAAGTTTTCATATTCTATCACAGTATTTATTAAGGCTTTACCGATCCCAAACTGGTTTTAGAAATTTTGCCGATACCGGTGCTGATGCCGATATCCAAAATTTTGTTCCCAATTTTTCATCAACGGTGTAGTTTTCTGCAAATGTCAAATAATTATTAAAATAAATTTTTTTTAAGTAGCAACCATCAGTTAAAACATAGCTAGGAAGATACTCTGTGATTTCCTGAGCAAAATGCCGCGAACCGCATGTCATAATCTCGAGCTGTTCAAGAGTTATCGATATTTCAGCGAAATTTGCCGATACCGCAAATATCGGTATCGTTGCAGCCTTAGTATTTATTATTTAAAGTCTATCTATCTAAAGGTGATCTATAAAATGAATTGAGCCATTGTGTTGTATAAGTCTTAATGTTTCACCTGCAAGACCTGCAGGCACCTGACAAGTGACAACTAGGGATCGACCGGATACCATTTTGCCGGATCCGGGTCGGTACCGGATAATTTGATGTCAGTGCCGGATCGGTTCCGTATCTAGGTTCCGGAGCCGTACCGGATACCGGGTAATTCACACAAACACGAAAAAAAGCTGTTTATTTTTTTCCCCTTATAAGTTGCAGGTATGATGTTAATTTTTGCTTTGTTTCACATTATTTTCTTACATTAAACACGTAGAAGTCTTACGCTATTATGAGTACCGGTACCAGTATGGTATAATTGCATGTAGGCTACAGAACTGTTTTTGCAATGTTGCTAAATTCTACAAATTTTTTTTAAATAGTCAAACAAAGCACTCGTTAGATTAATCAGTCAAAAAACATTTTTCTAGTTGAAGGATTTCTCGTTGATTATCCTACTGCTTCATTTCGAAAAATAATTTGCAAAATTTTCCAATATTTGTGAAACCAGTATGTAGTCCATGCATTTATTTTAGATTAAAATTATTGAATTTTGGTTGCATTAAAAAAAAATAATCAAAATCACAACAGGTCTTTTATTTTTGCGTTTTTAAATTGCTTTCGTTCCTTTTTGTACTGCGCACAGTACAACAAAGACCGAAAGCAAAAAGAAAAAAAGAAACGAAACCAACATAAAAAAAAGCTGTATTTTTATTTTCATTTCATGAACAAAACTGTCTCGACTCTTGCAACATGGAAGTCATCTTTGGTTTATCATGCTATTATTTCTTGCTAGTTTTTGACGTCGTCATTAAACCATCTTATTTTTCGGATTTAATCCCTTGGCGTCCAAACCACGATTTATCGTCACTTCAAAACCGTTTCTGAAACTCCCGACGTACCCTCGATTCAGAGTCGCGTTTGCAAAGAAAAACCGCCATTGCATACAACCAGGAGCCTATAGAACGGAGGTGTAATTCCGACTGAATTAGGTACTGTGGCACGCCTATTTTGGATTTATTTAATTTAATATCATCTTTTAATTACCTCAGTTGATGTTTTTGTTGGCCGTGTCGTCAAAATTGACATGAAATTGCTTTTGTTTGCAAAAACTAGACCTTGGTTCAAGCTGTCGTAACTCAACATCGCAACAAACGGCTGCCATCTTCGTCGCGTTGGAAAGCTGCGATTCCCCGATTGGCACGTGTATAGCACGTGATTACTCATCACGGCGGGGGCCATTCGTAAGTGACCACGCGAAGCGAGTCAAGATCACAACTACTGGAGCTAGCAGGTACGCGTCTATTGGCGAACAACTGGGTGGGAAAGCGAATGCGATGGTGGCCATAAACGGATTGCTTTCAACGATAGCCAATATAAATTAGGAAATAAAACATCTTTAAACTACTTCTACGGTATTAAAAACTTTAAAAAAGGATTTCGGAAGCCGTAAACAACGCTGTAATGGAAGAATAACCAGAAGACGATCCTATCAAGGTCTCCCTTGTACTGCAACGGATGGTGAATATTTTCGTAAGCGCATTTACGTAGTCGAACTTCAACTTTTTTTTTAGTTATGAAAACCTAATACGATTATCCCAAGTATATTTTTGTGCAATAACTTACACTGTAATTATTACAGGGGTCGTAGTGTTCCTACTTTTTCCTTATTTCCTACTTTTTTCTTGTTTTCAGATGTGCAGTTCCCTACTTTTTTTCAGCCATGCTTATTTTGTTTGTAAATTTAAGTGTCAATTAATAAAATAATGCATAATATTTGAGTTCAATACGTAAAGCACGAACTTCATTGGCCTACTCGGTCCCTGACTTGTTTTCAATGTAACGAGGCGTTCTGCACGCGCGCGGTGAAAAGCATCACTTCCGGTTTCTTATCTTGCGCAACGGTTTCGTTTTCACAAGTCTATCGCCAACGTCCAAGCATAAATTGTTGAATAAGTGCTTAGCCTACTAATTATGCTTCCACTGTTTAAATTTAGTACTAGCTGTTTGTAATTTCGTTTCTCGATACAATGAATGAGTATTAAAAACCTTAAGTGTTCTGCATTACGTCACCATGTGCGACGTGCGTTGAGCTTGCCGAGCCAGCTCCAATAGAATAGTTTTCGTCTCACATTTCGTTATTTATTTCCAGTTTGTAGAGCGTCGACAACGAGAAAATATTCGGAAAGTTAATGGAGCTACAATTGCGTGCAGCAGCTTTTCATGTACTGCTAATAAAATAAAAATGTATCACTGCCATTGGGTACGTTATAGTGGACACTGCCGCTGCCCTTTTTTCCTTAAATCATGGCGGGTCGAAATTTGTTATGTTGATCTTGGGCCTTACAACAAAAATGTAATTCGTACTTTCGTGAAATTGTGACTGATTTTAACATTCCAATAGACCATTTTAACCAGTAGCGTTCACAGACCACCGAGCGGGGAGGGGCAACGTTTGCAAAAGGCACGCTGAGGTATTGTTTGTAGGGCCTTTTTTTTTTGCTCGTCAGTTTTTTTTACCCTTTTTAAGCTTGTCTCTCTTTTTTACCATTTTATGCCCCTTTTATGCACTACTGTTTGCCCTTTCTCTGGTTGCAGCACCAGCATTTATCGGGTCAGAAAACTAAAATGTGACATATTTTGAGTAAAAAGGCCATTTTTTCGAAAAGAACAGGGGCAATGCCCCTCTCCCCTTCCCCCAGCCCTGCCCCCTTCTGTGCACGCCAGAGATTTAACCAGCTCGATACAAGCTTTTCCTATGGCTTAGGCCCTACACTTCAAGACTATCTCAAACGACTTTGGAGTTAAGCTATTTAGCAAAAACTAAACATCAAATATGAGATGAGGATGAAAAAATAGCGTAGTAGCAATATATTCTGTTTTTCACTCCTTTTTACTCCATCCTCCATCCCCCCCCCCCCCCAAAATAATTCCCAATGGCTATACTGTTAAAATAGTAGAGGTGCAGTCTTGCTGAACAGAATCTATCTATACAGGGTGTTCGGAAATTGGTGTCAAATATTTTGAGGGTCTGCTGTGTGATCAAAGATAAGAAGAAAAAGTCCTATAAACATGGGTCCGGAAATGCACTAGTCTTTAGTTACAGCCCCCCCCCCCCCCACGTTTGGGGTAAACAAGTCCTTAAATCCTCGTAATGATTCACCGTTTCCATTCCAAACTCAGGATATGTGCCATATCATACCTGGTATTTCAGTACTTCATAATACAGTATTGGGTCGCACAACTTATCAGAGGGAGAGGTAATTTTTTTTTATGGGGGGGGGGGGGGATCAAACGTGGGGGAAGAGAGGAGTAACTTCTTTGGTCTTGTACTTTAATGAAACAAATTGTACATACCAGAAAAAACACATCGTATCACATTACTGTGTGATTTGAAAACAATCGAGAAATGAAACATCATTAATTAAACAGAAGATGGCTACTCAAAGTTTTACTGAGTATCATTGCATTTGCGGCTCTGCTGCAATTAACTGCAATACGCATCCGCAAAAGACCTCCTCTCCAGAACATTCTGTGACAAGCAACTCAAAAAGATAAATACGACGGAAAACAAACTAAACGTAAGCGTTTTATCATAGTAGGTGCTCAAAATGACCCCCCTCTGCCTCGATGCAGTTCCGAAGCCGCTGCGCCATGGACCGACGAACCCGTTCAAAGATTCCAGGGGTTGTGCGAATCTGGTTGCATCCATCCACAATCCTTTGGCGAAGTACATCAGCATTGGGAATTGGTGTACTGTACACGAGTGACTTTAAGTGTCCCCAAAGATAAAAGTCTAACGGGTTTAAGTCCGGAGATCTAGCAGGCCATGCTATTGGGCCTGCACGTCCAATCCATCTGTCAGGAAAGCTTCCATCAAGGTAATGTCGGGCCAAAAGGCTGAAGTGAGCAGGTGCACCATCGTGCATAAGCCACATTCGTGTCCTGACTGCCAGGGGAACGTCTTCCAGTAGTTGGGGCAAGTCATACTGGAGGAAATGGAGGTAGGTTTCTCCATTTAGGCGTCGAGGTAGAAAAAAAGGCCCTACCAAATGATCACCAACAATTCCAGCCCAAACGTTTAGACTAAATTGTTGTTGATGTCTAGATTGTTGTACCTCGTGCGGATTTGCATGGTCCCAAAGATGGTTGTTGTGATAGTTGAATATGCCATCACGTGTGAAGCCAGCCTCATCTGTAAACAGGATAGACGGCAGGAAATGAGCGTCTGCTCCACATTCATGATTCAGTCGCACACAGAACGCTCGTCGTGGTGGAAGGTCGGCCTCGCCAAGACCTTGGACACGTTGCAAATGGTAGGGGTATAGCAGGTTATGATGCAAAATGTCCCAAATCGTCGAATTACTGACACCCTCTCTGCGTGCAATGCGTCGTGTGCTATCCGATGGATTTTCTGCTATGTGCTGGAGAACTCTGTCTTCCAAGCCAACAGTTCGCACAGTTCTGGGTCTTCCAGCATCCGATGTCCGGCTCCCAAATGAGCCTGTTTCCCGTAAGCGCTGGTGGATACGACTGAACGTTCTAGCACATGGCAAATTCCTGTCTGGATACCTTTGAGCGTAGAGAC
>JAHWFP010252164.1:66332-88059 GCA_023313725.1 Lithobius niger | reverse complement strand
GGGGGGGGGGGGCTGTAACTAAAGACTGGTGCATTTCCGGACCCATGTTTATAGGACTTTTTCTTCTTATCTTTGATCACACAGCGGACCCTCAAAATATTTGACACCAATTTCCGAACACCCTGTATATATAATTACACAAGATGCGGAATGCTGTCATCGGCAGGCAGCAGCAATCTCCATCTGCAGCAAGCAGGACATACGATGCCATCTCCGCCATCTACCGACGGAACGGCAAATTATAAAAGTAGCAGCCAAGGCCCGCTGAGATAGTAGCAGTGCCCGGAACGCAATGACCAGCAGCGCGAACATACGATGCCAACTACCGACCGAACAGCAAATTAAATAGGGGAGAGGGAAGCGAGCGACTCCTCTAGTGCTTATATATTTCACATCTCGGTGGAGATTATTACGATATTGCTGGTAGGTTGCGTAGGCTTTTTTTTTTAGAACAAGTTACAAATCTTTTAAAATGTTCAGAAAAAAGTGTAGGCCTACAAAAAAATTCTTGGCTCAAATACGACCATGCCACACTTATCTGGTGGTGGTTCCCTGCCCCCCCCCCCTCCCCCTCCCAAAAAAAACTACAGCCATTGCTGAATAGCTTGAAGAGCTACTTTTTTACAACTGCTGCCATGGGATTAAGTTGTTAAATTGGATTTGTTAGCCTAGATTTAAAACGAGTAAGCTTTTATCATATTTACTGTTATTAAGTTCTGATATTATGCCGAAGGGTTCCTTATTTTTACCTAGATTTTAGTGAAAAATTCCTTATTTTTCCTTATTTACGACTTGCAAAATTCTTTATTTCCTACTTTTCCCCCGTAAAACCTGCTACGACCCCTGTTATTACATCTGCAATTTTGTATACCCGTAGATCGCTTAGTTATTTTACTACGATTTATTTTATCGATGCATGCAACATGTTTACGGTTTATGTTTGTGTTGCAACCGGTATCCGGCTCAATATAATTGCCGGATCCGGATCTTGCCGGATACCGCATTATCCGGCGCCAGATCCGGATATATCCGGACTCGGTCGATCCTTAGTGAAAACCAACCAATTTTTGTGTGTTTGTGCTTGTGGCCTTGCTTGGAATTTCGTTTGAATGTTAAAGAATTTGCTTCTGTTGACAGTTGGTGGTATCTTCAAAACAATGCGTTCCAATTTTGAAAAAAAAAAGTTTTGGGTCTGAGCACTGATCGTATTAAAATATTGTTGTGCTATTTATGCAAGCTGTCTGTAGTCGTACTGTTTATCGACTGTTTGTTTGTAAAAAGAAATATGTTTCTTGTTCGTAGTATGGACATCTCTCACTCGGCCACATCTGAGATGAAGACTCTTGAACAAGAGTCTCCCAACAAAGCCCCCCTCACTTTCAGCAGTCGTAGTAGCAAGGAGCGGGACTTTTTTGAGGATGAGTACGAGTTTGTCGGCTTCACCCCTGGCCCCCCCAAGTACGGGGATAGCCCGTTCTCTAGGGAGGAACGGAGCATCTATGGACTCTATTCATCCAAACCTACAGTTGAGGACAAGTACGGAATTAATCGTAGCGCCTCCTGGCATACTGAGAAACCCCAAAAGATGACGTCCAGTTTTTCAGATGATTTAATTAGCAACAAAGATTCTGAAGATAGGTAAGCAGTGTCTAGTTGTGTGGATGTTAGTAGTTTTCAATTATGAATGGAGTGTATTTAATTATTGCATTTGGACAGTATAGTCAAGCATGATTAGAGATAAGTAATTTCCGCGACCTCTACTAAAACGTTCTAAATAGTATGTAGTGAGTTAGTGAATGTCAGCAGGTTCCGAAAATGTATTATCGTGGTTGAAGAACTTCAGAAAATTCGCAGATATGGGTATTTCTTTGTCAAATGCCCATAAAAAGCACTAAAAACAAGACTTTTGTCATTAGAAAGATTAACCAGAAGTCCACTAAAAAACATCATTACCAGTACTATGAAACATTTGAATAATTTTAAAAACCACAATCATCTTCAATCATCGCACAATTTCATACATAAGACACTCAGAGGCTTGCTTATTTTCGACAGCAATGCTGCTGTCATCATCAGGGAATGTGGGTTGCTGTCGAAAATTAGCAAGCCTCTGTGAGTGTCTTATGTATGAAATTGTGCGATGATTGAAGAAGATTGTGGTTTTTAATATTAACCAGCAGTGTTACTAAAATCCTTCTGTTCTTGATTAGGGATGGAAGAACATACTCTTTCACTATTTTTGCACATCCAGCGTGTCCGTTTTGAACATTTATTTGGGCCCTATAGCAGAATCTTCGCAACGATACATCGCGGACAGTTGAAAGCCGCCGTGGACACATTTTGGCCAAATTTCTGCCACTTTGTCAATTTTTGACCGAATTTGACATTCCAGTACATCGTTATAATCATCTCGATGAGACCTTTCTATTGGTGGAGTAGCCTGATCACTAAGATAAAGCACAGAAAAGTTATTAAATAAAAACCAATAAAGATGTGGGTAACCATACGGTAAAAACTGGTTAGCTCCAAATAATTTTTTTCTTGACAATTGGTGTCACAGACAGTTGCTGAAAATTCTGCTTCTGGGTATATGGGTTTAATTGAATGAAAAGCCAACATGGAGCCAACATGGTGCAAACACCTTTTAACAATGATGTACTTCTGGTTTTAGAGGAAACCTTTGTCGTGAAGTCTAGTTTTTTTTACTTTAAAATTGGGGCAATATAGCTGTTCCCCATTTGTTTATACTGTAAGTCACAGAATTGACAAAAAATTTTGCAGATTTTTGTTCGACTCGCTGCAGAAAATGCTGCAGATAAGGCTGAAAAAAGCGCGGAAATTACGTGTCCCTAAGCCTGATGTGATATTAAGATAAAACACTCGTAGTTAATGGCCACTTCTGTTTAAAATTCTCAAGAAATGGTTGATTAGCAAAACTGTTTATAAATAATTAATATGCCTTGTTGTTTGCATTATTATTTTACATTTGTGTTACCTTATATTAAAAACTTATTAACTTTTTTTTCTTTATTTTTTCATTTTTTAAAATTCTTAAACAAACTTAGAAATCAGTTACCGTACTGGCCCGAATGTAAGGCTGTATTTTTTGTTTGTTTGTTCTATTAAAACAGTATCTCCGTCTTATATTCGCGTCCAAATTTACAATTCGGCCAAATTTTGACCGATTTTCAGGTTTTTTTTTAGAGCTATCCATTGGTGCTAATTAGGGATGTGCGAGTAGAAAAAATTTAATTTGAGTCGAGCCGAGCCGAGTTTAAAACAGAAGAATCGAATATCGAGCCGAGTTCGAGTATATGATGGAAATATTTTGTTTGCAAGTTTCCCTTTAATTTGTTAGGATAATAGGAACAAAAATGGTGCTTAGTTGACTGTGTGGGGCATGGTTTTCCAGTTTTAAAGATGTAACTTGAAAATGGTTTCAATTATTGACTTTTAATCTGCTCCACTGGAGAGCTCTCGTCGAGACAATCGATTTGGTATATTGGAATGTCAAAATCGGTCAAAAATTGACGAAGTTATGGCATTTTTGCCGGATTCGAGTTTTTCGAGTATAAACGTGAGCAGCGAACCGAGTTCGAGTACAAGTTTCATACACGGCTCGGCTCGAATTTTTCGAGTATCGCACATCCCTAGTGCTAATGAGAAGTCTGTAGCTCAAACAGGTTTTGAATTATTTACCAAAAACTAATATATAACCAAAATTGAACCTTACAAATTGTTATGAAGTTCATTTAATGATGAAAATTATGCTTCTGAATCGGTATTGGCTGAACTATTGTATATCATCAACCATATTGGTAATAGAGGCACTGGCAGAATCTTTGTTGAATGTCGTCTGCCGTATAATCATGCCCATTTATTTTTGTTAAACGTTCGAGCCCAAAACGGCAATTCACCTTATATTAGAGCCACATTACAATCGGGCCAGTACGGTACTGGTACAAAGTAAACGTACTGTTTTAAATAAATGGTTTTAGTCTTTTCCTTTAGGTTCTGGTTTCTTAAGGTTCCGGTTAGAACTAGGACAATATCTGATTGCATTCGAATATCTTAACTTTATTAGTTGATTAAATAAATCATCCTCGGATGTAGCCGTAATAGGCCAGTAGTCTCTTGGTGCATTCGTGTCATTCCAATTTTCTGAATTTGGGTTTGTAGTGGACGTTCTCGAAAGTCTTACTCTTCTCCATCCACTGGGAATGAAGCAGTGAAGAAGTTTGGCAATGCCAAAGCCATTTCATCAGAACAGTTCTTCAGTGGCGGAAGAGACAATGATGTAAGTATATAGATTTAATTACGTATAAACATTAAATATTCTTATTTGATCATTTAATGGTTAGAGATAGACTAGAGCCAAACTTTCGCAGTGCTTCTGGTGCCATTCCATGTAACTCTTGGCACCAGCTGGTACCAGTGCCAAAAATAACATGATGAGAAGCCTGCACGCTAGGAGCAAGAGACGTTTCCGTGAAATCTTTTTTCCATCATTGTATGACATCATCAACGTTAATATTCCTAGGTTTACAGCGCAAGCACAATTCCGACTAAATTAGATATTTTGGACTGTATATTTTTTATTTATTACGTGTTGGAAGAAGCTCCAGGTGAGCGGCATACAGCTTGACATAAATGCCGTTGTTGTGACTTTCTAAAATATTCATGCATTTTTTGGAATAATTAAGATGATTTTATTGTTTGAAAGGGGCAAATCTTAGTCTAACCTGAAAGCCCTAACAACAGTGATCTGGTTCCGTCAAATTCAAACGAAATCTGTTCATAATTCACAAACTTAGGAAAGCATGAACTTCATTCATTCATTTATGGCGGTGATTTACCTCCTTCCTCCCCCCTCCAAGAAAAAAATGTTTTTTGGGGCTGTAACTCCTTAATCGTCAACAAATCAAAAGCTTAATGTGAAACAAAAACGTTCAGCCACACAGGAAAGGTGACGCATCTTTTACGTAAAATCAACCATTGAACCCCAAAGTCGTATTTAAAATATATCATCCTTAATTCGCGCAAACACCCATCCTTACAGTTGGTTGTTACAGTGATTTTCGTGTTCAAAAGTGCTCTTGCGAGCCCTCTAATAGCCCGAAATGGATCTATTCTGTCCATCAATCCTAACCAAAATTATTTAGCTTAGATGGGATCATCCTATGCCCGTTTAGGTGAAGCGGTAATGGCGTAGCGACGAAAATGTATGGTGTTTTCGAATTCAAAGTGCTCTTGCGAGTTCTCGAATAGCCCGGAACGGACATACTGAGGATATTCTGAAATATGGGAATCTATTCTTTTCTTCAAGCCTAACCAAAATTTTTTAGCTTAGCCGGGGACCGTCCTATGCCCATTTAAAGGCTAGGAGGTAATCAGGAAGCAGCGAAAGCATATGGTGATTTTCAAATATTCAAATTGAATGTGTGCTTACGACTTACGAGCTCTCTCATAGCCTGAAAGCTGGGAATCTGTTTTCAAGTTGTTCAGCTTAGATAGGGACAATCCTAACTGAAGTTGTTTAGCGTAGGCGTAATGGGGACCGTCCTACACCCATTTAAAGGCGAAGAAGTAATGGTGTAGTGGCGACAGCGTGTGGTGATTTTCGAATTGTAAGTGATCTTGCCAGCTCCCTAATAGCCTGAGTTGGACGTATTTAGAATATTCTGAAAGCTGTGAATATTCTTTCATCAGAACCGAAATTGTTTAGCTTAGATAGGGACTGTCCTATGCCCCTTAAAGGTAAAGCTGTAATGGTGATTTCAAAGTGCTAAAGTGAAATCGAAAATATCTGCTGCACCATCACAGCTTCACCTTGAAATGTGCATAGGACTGTCCCTATCTAAGCTAAACATTGCTCATGTTTGTATTTGTATCTAAACTAAATACTTTTGATTAGAATTGAAAGAATAGATCCCCACCTTTCAGAATTTCCTAAGCATGTTAATTTTGGTCTATTAGAGAGTTCGCAAGAGCACTTTGCATTCGAAAATTCTGTGTGTCTATTGTGTAACATTGCAGACCCTCTTATCTGTACGGTGGCAGCTTTAAGGAAATTAACATACGGTAGGCTTTGGGAAGGTCTGATATGAGTTAGGCATTATGCAAAGTATGCCTCAACATAGAAGCCCAATTCCTGAACTTGCGTTTCAGGAAGACGTTTTTCATCAGGTTAGCGTCAGTTCTCCAAGAATATTTTCAGTGAAATTACTGAATCAGTTGCATTTTAAGTGACTTATTTCAATCAGGTCTGACCCTTGGGTGAGCTGGTGTCGACGGGAACAAAAGAAAGAAAGAAAGCAAACCTATAAAATATCTTCTTTATATTGCTGCATTCAATACAACATTTTTTTTTCTTTTTATTCTTCTAGTTTGAACGTAAAGCCAACTTATCCCGTTTTGAAGGTTCTAGCAGCATTTCCAGTTCAGATTATTTTGGGGATTCTACCCACCGAGGGAATTCGTCGTCTTCGAATGTTGCCAACTACAACGGCCCCGATTTAGATGACATCAAGGAAGGTGTTAGAGCCGGCGTCACCAAAGTTGCTGGAAAGCTATCCAATTTAGCAAATGGGGTCATGAATTCCTTGCAGGTAAACACTTTCAAGCTGAGACAGTGATTTGTGCCAAATGTGCTCTAAGCTTGTAGTTGCATGCTGAAAAATTATGTATATAGTTTCATGAATTCTAGCAGGAAATTAGGATCCATGCTACTTTACCAGTTTTGGATGTTCTACATTTTTTTTCAGGTGCTGCAAACTTTTGTTGATTGACATAGCTGCGTTGTGTGGATTTTAATTATTAGTCTTAGACGCACAGATTTATTTTTTATTTGGATGCAACATCGGAAGCCCAGGAATTTTCTGTGAATTCTGTTTATACAAATCAAACCAGATCTTTGAAATTTTGTCTGTACATCCCTTTTAATACGAACCATGCGAAGCGTGCTCAAAAATCCAGTACAGTTTGATTCTCGGTCTGATGCAGTTTTTTTTTTGGGGGGGGGGGGTGCCTTCTCTTTTAAGGCATTTGATTGTCATGGCGTCGAAGTATTTAGGCATGCAGGGGAAACTTTACTTCGAGAATCATACTTTGTATTCCATATGCAGCTATACGTCAAGGTTGAATCTTTTGCATCTTTGAACCGCACGAGCTAGCATGTGATTTTCACCATATTAAACTGCTCTGAAAAGAAGCTTTCCAGTGGCACTATTCTTGCCAAAGAACTTAAACATTCTTCTTTACTGCGATACACTAATTGCTCTTAATTGTATAGGTGTAAAGGAAAAACAATAGCACAACAGCAAAAGACTCAAACTAAAAATAGCCAAGGTTCGGTAGCCTTTATTATGGACTTAAGATTTCATTGAGGTGACATGACTGGGACTTGAACCGCAACTCTGAATCCCACTTATGAATCTTCTACCGTCTGCTTCAGTTAATGTACTTTTATTAGGCCACTTAAAAAGAAAATTTGTTCTGTGGCATTTTTCTTGAGAAATTTGTGCGGGGGTGGAATTTTCTTTTTTCTTTTTTTGCACTTTTCGGCTCTCTTTGCTTTGTATTTTAGGGAATAATTTGTTATTTTGGGTAAAATAAAAAAACGCTACTTCATAAATCTGATCACCTCGTGCCCGTAAGGCCATTTATTATTTGCCCCGTTAATTCTTTTTATTTCTAGTAACAAAAAAAAAAATCTGTGCAGCGGGGCCCGCAAACTGACTTTTCTTTTTTTTTTTTGATAGCCTAAAAGCTTTTTTTGTGTCAGGCACTAAATAGGCCTAGTGAATTATTAAACAATATAATTCGGGGGATGTGTTGTGTATTGGTCAGGGAAATGAAACAAAATTGGCCATGGATAGTTAGGGAAAGTCGAGGATATGGATGTAAGAAATTCAGTGAAACCTTGAATTACCACATGGTTCAAAATTTGGAAATTCAATCCCTGCTGTACTAAATTATTACTTATTAGTGTACAGTTTTGTAACGCCACAGCCAC
This sequence comes from Lithobius niger, assembly GCA_023313725.1. Taxonomy (NCBI): domain Eukaryota; kingdom Metazoa; phylum Arthropoda; class Chilopoda; order Lithobiomorpha; family Lithobiidae; genus Lithobius; species Lithobius niger. The sequence continues at coordinate 80,045 of JAHWFP010252164.1, read as the reverse complement.
TTGTACTTTTAATATCTTCTGATCTTTTCCTGTAGGCCTAGGTAGTAATTTTAACCATTACCCAGATTTTGGCCAAGGTATCATTCATTTGCGGAGGTGGCAATGGTTACATTAGACCCCCTCCCTGCTTCTCCTCCAATCCCCCCCCCCCCAAAAAAAAAAAAGATATTTCACTGGCAAAACATCCTAAAACTAGAAGGCAGCGTGTCCAGCCACTAACAAATGTACCCTCCCATTCGTATTTCTATCCTTTGTTCACCCCCAACCTTTCCAACTTGCGATTTTTTTTTATTTCCTAAGAGAAATCTCAACAGGCAGCACTGAGAACGTGGAAGAAAACCCATTGTTCACGGTTTTAGTTTGAATATAATATTAACGTAAAATTAACAAATTTTTGTTTAACATTTTAGTAGGCATTGAGCTGTTAAAACGTAAGCAAAAGGCATTTTCTGCCCAGTTAATGAGAAATTCAAATAAAAACAAAACACGAGGAACGAAATTTTGATATCCGCTACTCGTAATAAATATATAGGGCTAACAAAATGTTTGTCAATCAGTATAATATATTGGTCATCCAAGTACTGCATGGCTCCCACATGTTGCCAGAACCAAATAATTGTTAGTGTTTTAGTCCTGTGTGGTTTGTTGAACTGATACAATTTTTACCGTAAAATTTTGGGGATAGTATCCCACAACAAATAAAGTTCTAAGCTTTTATCAAAAGTTCCAACAACCCACAGTGGTCGTTAAAGTCAATTTTCTGTGACTTATATTTTAGAATTTCTTCCAAAATTTTCAGATGGGCCAGTTCTTGGATATTCATCAAGGAAACCTTGCTACTTCGGAAGCGTTGATTCAAAATGCAATCAAGTTGTTCTTAGACATGGCTCGAATTGTGAATTGAACTCAAGAAGGGAACTTAGAAGCACTTTGAGTGCCCTCCCACGCAACATGATGTTGAGCGTTGGCAAAGTGGATGCATTCTAAAATATAAGCTGCTAAAAATTCCCTTAACAACCATGTGGGTTGTTGGAACGTTTGGTTAAAAATGTTACACTTCATTTGTTACGAATCGTAATGCTGAGTAAAATGAGCCTGTCGACCTTTAAAGTGGATAACAGCCCTTTTACCTGATTGTTCAGGAAGAATAGGAGAAGAAAATGTATCAATATATTCAGAACTTAAAAATAAAAGACAGTCATTTAGACACCTACTAATATTTAATTATATTAGTAGGTGTTTGCTTCAACTTGTTAGGCATTATCATAGCTAAAAAAAGCATCTCTAAGCCATTAAAAAAAGAAATGTTGGTTCTCAGGCCCTCCCGCACCGATTTTTTGACGGGAAATAAAAAGAAACGACGCGGCAAAAATAGCAGTTACAGAACAAATATAGCCCTTATTAAGAAATTAAAATATACAATTACCATTCTTCTCGTTAAATAATTGTGTGGACACGTGGTAAGAAGCATTACGAGGCAATATTCGTCATTTTACCCAAACTAAAAAAATAATTTCCCAAAATGTATGGAAAAATAGGGTTGAAAAATAAAAAAAATAAAAAATAAAATACGCCCGCCCGCCAGATTTCTTGAGAAAAATGCCCGAGAACCAACTTTCTTTTTTTAAGTGGCCCAACGGGGCTCACCCTTAACTTGTGTATAAAAATGCATGTACTAATATTGGTTGATGACGATATTCTGTTGGTCACTGAATACTAACTCCGGGCATGTGGTGGCATGACAGCTTCAAGGTAACCTTTTCTGGGCAACAGCCAATTATAAGAATGACTGCAACACGACCAATATGAGTGTTGTGATCTAACCGTTGCTCTGCAAAGGTTGTTCAGTAATTGGCTAGAAGTTGAGTAAAGCATGGTGTGTAGATTAGGCTGTACTAACCTGACTTTAAAATGTAGATGAGCTTATCTAGGAACAAATAAATCAGATGGACTGAGTAACATTTTATGAATGGTTTATTAAACTTGACAGCAGAGGTTGTGATGGCATTTACACAATTCGCTGTTACCGAATCCTCAAATTCATTTTCTCGTGTGTCTGTATAAACATTTTTTCTTGGTTGTTCTGTTTACAGCGTAAATGATGGTTTCTGCCTAGTAGTGTGCCATGATTGGAAAAAGTAGTGTTGGGTAAGCTGCGCTAACATGAGCTTCACCCCCTTCCATATAGCATGGTGTCTGGCTGCGCTTTTCTGGCGATTTTCGATTGCATTTGCTTTGCTTTGCTAGTTGCTTATTACTAACATGGATGGAGATGGTTGGGTGTACAAAGTATTAAACACTTAAACACAACTTTGTTTAGTTTGTTCCATTTACATGCCATAGAAACTGGAAATTTAGAAAAGCTCCTCCTATTTTGATGTGGGTTTTCACACAAATTTATTCATGACAATGTGTATTTTGATCAGGCAGTTTTAAGGCTTTGTACACTCATATGATTTATACCTTCCATTGCAGCATGTTGCTTCCTTTTTTTTTAATTCAAACGAAACCCTTTACCACAAGTTAGCATTTGCATACACAGGTTTTTTCATTGCCGAGATGTTACAGAGCTTGGTATCTTTTTTTTCGGGGGGGGGGGGGGGGGCCGGGGAGTATTTGAATAATAAAGCGAGCGACATGTGACCTCTTATGCCAAGGTTTCTCCTGGAGTTCATTCAGGGTTGTCATTTTACATTGGGTAATCACCTAAACCAGTAGTACGTAAATCTTAACAGACTTTCACAAAAAACATATCGGCAGTTTTCTTTACCTACTCAGCATGCCCTATTCAGGATTTTTAGCTAAAAGTTTAACAAAAGTCAGATTAGCATCTCTTTCATGCACTACTTAACCTTGGGTTAAAGGTTCGAAAATAGAAATAAATACTTTAGCTTATTTACAACTGATTGATTCACTAAACACTTACAAAAAAGGACTGTGATAATGCGTTAGCTACTACAAGCTATATGCCACATGCGAGCAGTTTCTTGCGCAAAACAAGAGTATTTGTGGACCTTGGCCTACAGCAATCACAGGCAATTGGTAAATCATCAAAAATAGCTGAACTGCTATTATCTGGGAAGAGAACTGGAGTGGCATTGTTGTTGTTAAGAAATTGAAGAGGTTTTGCCCACTTGTGTTTTCACTTTATCCAAAATGCTTCCTTTTAGCTACTGATTTAAATCATTTACTGTATAGTCTAAGGACACGGAGAGCTAAAGCCCTCACTTCCACAGAAGCTCGCCGTCATATTTAACCAAGTAAGACTCATAAAGAGTACTGACCACTTAGGCTCATCACCTCGTCTAAGGGAGGCCTGTCTCAGCGGTTAGAATGGGTGTTGGAAAAAAAAAAAACTCAAGCATGTCCAAGGCACCAGCAGGTTGAAGCACTCCGATGAGTTGATTTAAGACTCGAGAAAATAAGCAGAGTCAAGATGAGATTTTGGTGTCTTTTTTACTCATTCTTGGAATGCTTGAGAAGTTTACCAAAGAGTTTAACATCGATGAAAATGAGTATGAAAAAGATCGCGGTATGTTGAAAGTGCTCATAGCATTCATTTATGTAGAGTTCAAAGGAAGACTTTTTTCGCAGGTGAAGTGAGCCACCTATGATTCTCACGCTCCCCATCCTATCTGATCGTGTGGTTCACCATCTAGATTCCTTCATTTAGACTGACATTAGATTGTGGTTTCTAGATGACGTGCTGGCAGTGATCAAGAGGGAAGAGATGGAGGAGAATGCTTCGAAAATTCAATGCTTGGCAACCTGAGATCGCTTTTAGGGAAAAGAGAAAAGAGTCCATTCCGTTTTTGGACGTAGACTGCAAGAGTGATGATTAAGGCTGTGCCGGTGCCACTTTTCCCGATACCGGTTCGATACCGGTGCCCGTTTACCCGGTTCCGATCCCACTACCGATGCAATTGGTCATTGACCGATACTGTTTCGATGCCGATACCAAGCCGGTGCCAATGCCGATGTCAAATGATAACTTAATAAAGAATACAGAACGTGTTGATAAGTCAGTAATTTAATCGTGTAACAAACGTAACACTTTTACAAAAGAATTGTTCGCTAACACTTTATAGTTCAACGAGATTAAAACCTAGCAGATCATTTATTTAAATGGTGCTTAATTCTGAGTAGCGTTAGGAACAATATGCCATAATATTGTGTGCGAAAATGGCAAATGCCGATTATGGAAAAAAACAAGCCGATGCCGGTACTTTTTCCGGTACTCGTTAACCCGGTGCCGGTCCGATACCGATACCAGTGGTACCTGCAGCCGGTCCCGGTACCAGTATTGGTACCTGCACAGCCTTAGTGATGATGGTTCAGTTACGTTAGCTCCCTTTGTAAAACCAACCTGTACTGGAAAAGTGTTCCCTACGATTCTGGACACCCAACAAACCAGATGCGCAACATCGCCTTAAATGAGTATTCCAGAATTGTGTGACAGTCTAGCCCCAGTGAAATTGCTATCAAACACCTTTATACCTCAAAAGGAAAATTTATTGATTTAGGACTTCCACCTGGGATGTTAAGCAAATTGATTAACCCAGAAGGAGCTGTTGCTTGAGCCCTAGAGACCGAATTATCGACCCTGCTGTTTGTTGACAGCTGGTTATTGACTGGTTGGTTGCAACTGTCTAAATTTAGAGATAACAACTCACAATTTTTTTTAAATTGGAGACATGTCTTAGTTGCAAAAAAATACTTAGTTTTTAAAGCTACTCGGCATAGTTCTGGAGATGCCAAATTTTAAGACTGCCATGACAAGGGTAATTTTTTCCCCCCAGAAATATTTCGGTCGGCCTGAAGAGTGCCACTTTCGGCTTGGCCGGTAGTAATCAAGAGGGTTAAGAATGTGTTTGGCATGGTGAGGGCTCACAAGAATGTGGAAGAGGGTGAGAGTGTGAGCAGGACCGTGGAAGTGTGCGAGTGGGAGTCACCTATTTGCGCGGAGGAAGTGAAAACGTCCAAAAAATATTTCGGAAGGATGACTTTGACTCGTTTTTATAAGTATGGGAAGAGCTTAAAACCACTGCTCGACAAGCCAAATTGACGTGAAGAGAAAAATGTTTGAACGCTCGAGAAGAGAGAGATGGAGAGTGAACTTAAAATGGTCTCTAATACACCTGAGGGAGTGTATCATTTCCCATGTAGTGAATGTGATGCTGTGTATATAGGCGAAACGCAAAAAGGCTTTACGTGCATCAAGCAGCATATGGCTGATACTCGCAACAGAGTAGCTACCAACAGCATCGCTTCTCAGTACATGGAGACTTCCCTTAAGATTGCTTTGGATAGGACTTCTACTCTTATAGTATCCAACTCCATAAAAGACACACCTGCAAAGCTTGGAGTCTCTCGCAATCTGCACAAAATCATGACGGGATGCCACGTAACGAACCTCCAGGGACCAGCTTTTCTAGCAGGGACCAGTTCATCAGCAGACGAATTAATGAGCAACAGCAGAGTGGAGCTGAGAATGGGCCTAACTATAACAGAAGGCTGCATTAGCCACCAAGATTGAGTCGTCCCTCCAACATTCAAAGTGCTTACAACAATGTAGACAGAAGTTCAAACATTAAGCCTTCTGAAGAAGATAGGAGACTGATTGTGAATATATACAATTTATTTCCAACAAATGCCTATACAAATTCCCGATACTGAGAAGTATTGTCTGTTGGAGTTTGAGTTTGTTTATGTTGGAAGTATTTTCAGTAGACTTGTACACATTCAAGCAAAATTCATTAACTGAGCCTAGTAAATAAGTTTTATTTCTTGGTTTTGCATACCCAAGCTGTATCGATGGTCTACTGTAGGTAAACATTTGAATGGGTTATGGCTTTAAACACAAATGCAATACTGCTTCAGTTTTAAAGGGACAAATGTGAAGAAAAAATGGTCGTGTATATTGGTACGCACGTGACGTTTGTTTGCAAAGAAAGGCCATCTTATCCAATTTACCATGTTTTTTTATGCCACACTATTTGACTACGTGACTGAAGTGAAAACCTGAAAATGTGGGCTACATGGTATCGTGAAAAATAGGACATCAGCCAACTTTGGTTGACACGTAGAATCCTCGGCAGAATGACTCTTAACAAAATTTTCCTTTAGTGTTAAACCATTTTATTCTTTTATTGAATCTCTATTAAGACAAAATTTTGGATTCTCTCCTTGTCGGATTGTTGATGTTTGTTTGGTCTTTATGTATTGTAATGCTAATGGTTTCGTTGTAAAGAGTTTTGAATTTTTGCTTCGCTTGCTTTAATTGTTTAAGGGGACTGCTTTAAGATTGTTTAAAACTAAGTGTGTAGTAAGTGTTGGGCGACACAAAAAAAAGTGGATTCCTTGCTTCAAGAAGCATGCAGACCGGCTTGTTAGTGCCGCCGTAGAAAAATCCTTTCTACAGGAAAGGGACCTAAGCCGGGCCTCAATTTAGAAATTTTCAGCTGAGCGAAAACGTTGCTCACCTGAATTGCTACCCAGGCGCAAAGGGCTGGGAGCTCAGAATTAAGATTGAGAATATATAATGAACAATTTTTGGTACAATGATTACTCTTACAATCCATAGTCGTAGCTGCAATGAAATTTTGCCCGAAAATATTATTTTCTCCAAATACAATAGCAAAAACTGACTTGTAGGAAGAGGGGAGGACTTTGCAAAAACATCGAGTATTTTTAGTTGGAGCTAGTTTTATATTTAAAGGTATAATATTTTTAACCTTATGATCACATTGAATATACGAACGGAAATTCTACAACAGAGCTCATTATCACTCGCGAAAAAATTTACCCAAGTTCAAGATGCTCAATCTCGTAATGTCCAGAATCTCCACTATTCTGCAAATTTTCGATAGGTCACAACAGCTATCTTCATTCCGCGTATTTGACGAATTTAAATGTTCCTGGCTCACATTTTGTCTCTTGTCTTGACATGACAACAGGACATAGAATAGAGCGGGAAGAAGTGACGATTTGTGTCAAATACAGCTCTGGATTGCCATCTAGGGTGACTGGAGATCCAAGCACATGTGATGTGACAGAAGCAAGGCCGCTTATGAATATTCAGGCCCCAGCCATCAAGTATCTAGTATGACATGACTTCTGCTCCTGCGTGTAGTGCGCCCGATATTGTAGGCGGCTAGGGCAGCAACGACCGATCTATACAAAGACGAGAGACAAGATGTAAGCCGGGAACATGTAAATACGTCAAAAAACGTTTGATGAGGATGCCTGTTGATGTGGGCTATCGAAAATTTGCAGAATAATGGAGATTCTGGACATTATGAGATTGAGCATCCTGAACTTTGGTAAATCTTGTCACAAGTGAACCTTACGATCCTTTGCTGGGCGTTATTCGAGGATCCAGGAGGTTAAATTGTGCCATTCCTCCCCTTTTATTTCAAGCCCTGCGTAAGGCGGAATACATAAAACCCCACAACATTACAGTATCCTCAATTTCAGAAGTTGTACCGTAATAATAAAAGGTGATTTTAAGTTGCCCAACACGGTTCTATATTATGTGTGACATTGTATGTGCAATGCTTTTTCTTCAGGAATAATTCTTTTCATTAATAATGTGCATTTCACCAATCTGTTTGTTGTACCGTTACTCGTGCTGGTGTTGTCCATTGTTTGCATTATTGTTAATTAAAAAAGTTAAAAGTGCATTTGAGATGTTGTGACCATATGTTAAGTTGGGTAAAATGTGTGTTTACTTTTGAATGGTGATCGCGATGTGGCTGTATGTTGACGTGGCTGCAGCAATAATGTAAATAGAAGAAACACGAGCAGAGCCTGATGAAGACAGGATAGCAAAAACAGCCCAACTAGTTTCTGTCAATCTTCGTGTCGAAAATTTGCAAGTACTGAGAAGTATTTATTAATTTGTGGGTTTGAGCATCCTTGTGAAAGTAACTTGTGTTCGTAAATTGTTGTGTGTTTGCGTGTGATGGCAAACTTTACTACAGGGCTCGTACGCATCCCTAAAAATCTGGAGAAGTGCAGCAAGTAATAAAATTGTTCCAGACTTTAAAAAGTTCTCGAGTTCTAATGTGTTCCTTTGTTTTCTGACAACCCAAAACGAGACGTGATTGAACTCTTACTAAAGACAGCAGACTAAATTTCAGACCTAGGGCAATTTTATCTTTTCTGATTACAAGTTGTAATTTTAATCAATTTCTTGCATGCAGATCACCCTACATGGTATTAACCATGGAGAATATTGATTGAAAAAAGAGATCCTGTAGTCCTGCTTATGTTTGCGTTTTTAAAGAAATGTTTTATTGTGAGTGCTTCACTTGATTGCAACAAAAGTCCTTGAATTTTTGTTAGTAGCCTTACACTGGCACGTCTGAAAGTCGTGTGGTCTGCCTGGGTGTAGTTGTAGTCTTGAAGCTTGAGGATGGTTGAAAACCAATCTTCCCCGAAACACCTTCGATAGGCCTTCTAGGATATCTAATAGCACGGACAACATACCAAACTTGACGTACACTTACAAATCAATCGTGTAGGAATGCTGCGTCATCGGGGCGAATCAAATGCTATTATCCAATACCACACCACCATTCGAAGTAGTTTCGAAAAATTATTTCGTGCGTGATGAAATTGCCAAATTCATCTTCAAATGACAATTGTTCAGATTGTCATTCAAAACCTTTCTATTGTTCACTTTTTTAAGTCGCTTGTTTCGTTGGCTAATTATTTCACTTATTTTTTCCAGGATCGTTATGGAACATATTAGGTCTCTGCAGTGAACTGATGACGCCACCTGCACAAAAGGATAGCCCAGAATTTTCTCTGCCATTGATAACAGAATGTAAAGTGGTCCTTTTTGCCATGCTGAATCCACCTGGAGAATATTGCATTCTTCATTTAAATGTTTCACTCAAATTACGACTGACAAGTGCATCACTTAGTCATCTTGATACGGTGAACATCGAACCAGACTATTGTGTACATAAAAACTGGTTTATTACCGTTTCGAAATTGTCCCTTTTCTTCCCTTACTTGCCATTATATCTTTAGAAAAAAAAATGGCCTAAGGTTTAAGATGTTACTTCAGTATTATTATTTTTTCTTTGGCTTTCTCTCTAGTTGATCTTAATTATTACACGCTGCTTTTAAGTTTACATATGGATGAGTATTTTGACCATCTTGCATAGTTTCCATAAAAATAGTCAAACTTCTGCTTGCTAACATACTTTGAGGACAGCAGAATTAGTTCGGGCCTGTAAGTGGTACAAGAAAATGCCTAGCTCTAAGTTGATAAGGGTTACAGTTCGTGGATTTTGGGTGGTCAAAGTCCAATTCACTGTACTAAATCTTTTTTTTTTCCCTACTGTAATTGCAAAATATGGGTTACATTCACATATATAAATATTATTTTCTCATTCAAACTTCCTTAAGAGAAATTTGTAAGAGGTGAGACTCCTTCTTGCACATAAGTTATCTAGCAAGCCATCAGGTTAAGATGTATTTTGAAATAGTTTAGAAATTTACTACCACAGCTGAACAGAAAGAAAACGATTTAAGTTACCCAGTTACTTGGTTTTAAACTAAAATGAAAAAATTAAAATAAAACCCTGGTCACTGTGTAACTTTTTGGACTGAAAAAAATGCCCAAGAACCAAACTATTTTATTTCTATGACGTAATGTTATTTTTTTCTTCTTTGGATAAGTTTTTAATAATTTTCATGTGAATTATTAAATTAAGTGTAGAGTCCAGGTATCGAACATTTGCAGCAACTTATCATAACCATCTAGCCTTAGGTAGAAGTTTGACAGCTGAATGGCGTCGAAATATTGAAAATTGCTTTCCTCTATTAGCCCACAATTTAAGTGTCGTGAGCAGTACAAGCAACATAATTTATTTTTTTGATTCTGTTCCTTGATTTATTACATTTTATCAGCAAGCCTACACCAGTATGATTTACATGTTCAATTTAGTTAAAGCTCTCGTCTTCAACAAAGTAGAGGTGTGTCGATTTCATTTACTGTAACGAATCACGGTTTTCAGCTTTTCATAAATGTGCTGCGTCTAGGCCACTAATACGACAATTGCAGTACATCTTGCAGTTTTTACCCCGCAACACACTGAAGGATAAAATTTAAAATCACTTCAGTGGATTTTTTGCTATAATAAAAGTAAAACAGTTTGGTCCAGTATTATTTTCTTGGTCAAACTGCAGATGATAAACCGTGGCATTATGTAGTAGGCTATGCATAGTGTAATATTGATGAGCTTGATTACTATGAATTAACAAAACTTTGTCTGAAGGTTAAATGCTGGCAAGTAACCAATCCAAAATGGGTTGTTGCACATCTTGAAGCAATTGTAAGACTGAAAATTGGATTTTAATTGACCATTCAATAAAGAAAAATTTGCCTGTAATTCACCTGTCAATTAGACGCAGTAAAGTCTCAACTTTAAAAACCTGTATTACCATTAAACGGTCATTAGTGTATTGCAAAGGTGAATACACTACTTAACAAAAGGTAGTTTTCGGAGCCATATTTATTTAGAAATTCAAAAACCTCTTTATGCAATTTTATTTGATAACTCCATTTGCTAATACGTCGCATTCTAATAACACGTACTGAAACTTCATAAAAAGATAATTTTAAAAACACATCTTTTGAAACACGTGGTTTACCTAGATACTCAAGATGTTTGTGAAAGACCAAAAACCGAACCGAAACCAGAAAACCTGAAACCGACAAACCTACTTTTTGTGGAAGTCAATTCACTATTGTGCTATTGGCTTGTTCATTGACACATGTACACCTTCTTTTCTATTTTCGTTCTTAGGTGTCAGACAATGCAAGATTTAGTAATTTAATAATTTGTTTCCTTAAGCAGCACTTAAATGCAAGTTTGTTTGCATAGCTTTTGCTTGATTTATTGTAACCTTAATAATCCCTCTTGGTTGTACTCTGTTGCATGATCAGATGTATGATATTACTTGAGTTGCAACTTATTATTTTTAGATGGGTTGTCAGGTGAACTTTATTTGTGTATGTAAAAGAAAGAAGTGAGCAAGTAGTGTTCTTTGTTTTAAAAATCTGGGTGGTTTGGGACATAGCTGTACATTTTTTTAAAGTTGCTCTTGTGGTGACCTAACTTTGAGAATGTTTACGAGGACTGTTCACAAAACCAGTAAATTATATCATGTTATTCTATACGTATGGTTCTCATTGTCAAAGCGGAAATAAAACTTGCCGGAATAAGATGTTTTCAAACTTGGGTCACTAGTTTCGTAAGCCCTTAGATTTTTGCTGATCTTTTTTTCTTAAAATTGTGAATCAGATTACCCCTTTTTATTCTTCTTTCTGCACTGTATTTTATTAAGCGTAAGCATATACTTGTAGCTTCGCTGCATCTTATTCCCTTGGTTAGTAAGATTCTATTTTGGATGGGACAATAATGTTGTACAGTTTTTGCTGTAATTGTTAACGAATTCGGTGGTGGAATAAAGTGGCATATTTACCAATATGGTACTGTACTGGTTTTTGAATCTTTGACGAACAATGGAGAAGCTATGTAAGGTATTGTCAGTAGGCTGTGCTAGATCTTGTTCGCCTTTGTAACATTACTGGATTTTTTTTTCAACTTCACTGTGTACCGTGGTTGGTAGTAGGATTCAGTTCCACGCCCATTTGACTTGAAGCCTACCACGGCTGTTCTGCAGAAGTTATCCGGGGACCACGGGAACCCGTCTTTAAACTTTGCAGTGCACAGCGGGAATTAATTTTCTTTCCTTCTTTTATGGGGGGGGGGGGGGGGTTGATTCTTGTTGAAGGAATAAGTAGATACTTAATCCAGTCTGTGAAAATGGTCAAAATTGAATTTTCGAAACTGTCGTATACTAGAAACATTTCAGCCCAATAATAGTGTGCGATACTCAAAGAATTAACAGCCGAGCCGATATGAAACATTTACTTGAACTCGGCTCATTGCACGTCGGTGATTCTAGCAACGAATTCAGCAACGACCGCTCATCGAATCATTCCTGACCCATTCCTGGCAACAGTAGTACTAAACGCTTTCACTGAAGGATAATAAAGCAACGATTTGTTAAAAACAGGTGAAAATAAACAAATCCAGCACTAAAAGAAAATTAAAACAAAATTAAATAAGAAATTAATGCAATGAATGAACGGTAATATCAAAATTAGATTTTTTCAGTATTATTTTTCCTTGACAAATCGAAACTACCAAAAAATCGAAAGTTAACGGATTTTTAACAGCCAGCATCTCTAATACGTGCACATTTTGCTTCTGCTGTGAATTACACCAGATGAAAAACAACGATTTGACAAAAGAGGAGTAAATAAACAAAAGCAGCGTTAAAAAAGGTTGTAAGGGATTAATTTTAAAATTATTTTAATAGTATGAAATGTAAACTTTGTTTTGTTTATTATTTATTTACTATTTTTTTTTTACATCCAAGTCATGAGCCTTGGAAAGGACACATTAAAAATAAATTACCACGTTCTGAACACTGCCTGATTAGTTTGTAATAAAAATGAATAACGGTAACAGTAATTGTAATTATTATTTATTTATTATTATTATAATTATTTTGCATCCAAGTCTTTAGAAAACCATGAGCCTTCAGAAAGCAATATTAAAAATACAGTAAATTACCACATTCTAAGCATTCCCTGCTTAGTTTGTAATAAAAATTAATAATAGTAACAATTATTATTGCGTAATTTTGAAATATAACAATTTATGATAACACTATTTTTATTTTTTATTTATTAATTTTATTATAAAAATAACTATTACAAATTACTAGGTATTTGTAGTGGCCAAAAAATTTTACACAGAGGCACGAATTTCTAAGAAATTGTGTCTGCTGTATAATCGTTAATAAGTAAGTGTGGCATGTAAGACCGTTTTTACAAGTAAAATATTTAATAGTAAAATTATAGATAACATATTCACAAGTAAAAACTATGCTTACCTACAAGTCGATTTACATTTCACCATTTATTTGCACAATGCATGCCCAGAAAGAAGCAGCGGCTTTTGCTTCCTGGCTCCATTTAAGATGATTCGACATTACAAGATTCTTGTTTTACCAACGCAACGTTAAGAGGAACTGATCTTCAAACCTTCGGGAGACCTGGTAAAATACTTCGATTTCAATGCAACAGGCAGTAAACACGTGAGGGTAACAAGGGGAAGAGTGTCATTGCTGTAAGTCATTGAAGGTCGTAGAACTTAAGCAACATCCTATTCGATGCTAGGGTTTAAAACAGAACAAGGCGAGACCCCTCAGAATCACTTTATAATTGGTGGTGGTCCTTTCATTACCCTGAGTTTTTTGCAGGTCGTAAAATTATTGCAACGTCACCTTTTATGCTATGCTATAAAAGAGAATTTAAATTCCAACAAGGCCAGACCCCTAAGAATCACTTGCTGTTTGGTAGTGGTCATCTGCATGCACACAACTCTCCTATTAATATCTGAAGTCATCGCAGGTCTGGGAATTTCTGTGACACCACATTTTATGCCAGTACATAAGACAGAATTCAAATTCCAACACGGTCAGACCCCTCAGAATAACCTGATCTTTTGTGGTGGTCATCTGCATACATGCAGCAATATTCCTTTTAATACCTTAAGTCATCTCAGGTCTAGGAATTCTTGCGATGTCCTATTTTATGCCGGTACGTAAGACAGAATTCAA
>JAHWFP010252164.1:43785-66322 GCA_023313725.1 Lithobius niger | reverse complement strand
AAAAAAAAAAAGCAAAAACACGATCGGAACTTAATTCCTAACCAGCTTGTGTTCACCCCCTTCCAGCGGTGCAAGAAAACCAATCCCAAAAAAAAATAACAATAATTACATTCAACCTGGGTCTAACATACGCACTGGATGGCCAATGCTGCCGTCCCATGCACACCAAAAACCAAATTAACGTCTCAAACTAATTTGCTCATGGCCCCACCAGGTGCCCGAAATCCGGGCCGCCATTTCCCTTTCAAGCACACTGCCGACATTCCGGCCACTCGACACCTCCCACAGCAGCCAGGCAGCATTTTCATTCAATTGCAATGACAGCCCCAACGTTAAATTCCGCTGTGGCCCAATTTCCAACCACGACCACGAAATTCGCCCAATCCGTGCCGCCGAGTTCGCCCGACCGATCGACGGGTCTCATAACTTTCCAAATGTAAGATTTATCGCAACGTATTCCCCTGCCTACAACACACCACGCTCGTTAGGCCTACTTCATACCTCGTCTCTCGGACGGCATTCACGGCTCGCACCTCTGCCCAGCCTTCGTCCCCAAGACGGCATTTGTTCTCATAATACTTACCCCCTTTCCTCATGCAATGCAGTTTACCGTTGCCTACGCCCGACAGTCAGCACTACAAGAATCGCTTTCAAGGGCCACTCCCAACGAGTCTAGCACAACCGCTACTCCACAAGCCTATTCCCCTCCACGGCCCTCAGCGGCTTCTAGTCCCCGCCTCACTTTTTCACCAAGTGGTATTTATTATTATTATAATAATTTTGCACGTGGTTTCGCCTCACGACAGTGTTCGTGGAATCATCGCTCACTCTGCCAACGTGTCGGCACTAGTAGGCTTATCACTATTTGTACGCCCCCAGGCCATACTATAAATAACGGATTCCCTCGTTATTTTTCCACTCTCCTACAATAATCGCACATAGCCAACATTTTAATCGACCAGCTACATCGTACTCACCACGCCGGCCGACGCTGTCTACACGAGCCGCCATTTTGTCTCGCTGTCTTCAATATTGTCGGGCGGCCATTCCCATCCCGACGCGCGTCGTTTTCCCGCCTTTCCACGAAACCGCCCACTTTTTAAATGCAGCATCCATCCGCGCGTGTAAATGTCCACCATGTCGTTCCACCCGAAGCTGTCGTTGTTCGCCATTTTCTTCTTCAATAACAACGACGTCGCTGATCACACAACCGTTCGCGCCAGCGGCAAGAAAAGAGTGGAGGTTAGTAGAGAGAGCGGAAGTAGGGCCGGAAGTGATGAAAATTAGCATGCATTTCCAAACCGAAATGATGCAAAACAACAGATTACAAAGCGCCGCAGGACAGGGAAGGATCCCATTACGTAACACAGTGAGGAAGGATGCTACGAATGAGAATTGGCAGGTATCGGACACGGTACCGATACCATAGTATCGTTGTGGTACCGGTACTGGTATCGGAATCGGTACAGCCTTAATCTTCATATTTCATTTAAGCCTAATTACATCCATTTATCTAATTTAGAACGACTACTGAACCACTTTGAAGATGAAACTTATTATAAAACGACCCAAAAATCAAAGCACTACAATGTAGATAAACTGCTGTAGCTTAGCTTCTAATTAAAATAAATCGTTTTAATTACCCTTGTTGGGAACTATACATCTTCATCTTTCACTTAAGCCTAATCACGTCCATTTATCTAATTTAGAACAACTACTACACTAGTTTAAAGATGGAACTTATCGTAAAACGATATAAAAATCAAAGCGCTACATCGTAGATAAACTGCCGTAGCTTAGCTTCTAATTAAAATAAATTGTTTTAATTACCCTTTTTGGAAAATACACATCTTCCTCTTTCATTTAAGCTAATTACATCCATTTATTTAATTTAGAACCACTATTGCACTAGTTTGAAGATTGAACTTATCGTAAAACAACTCAAAATCAAAGCGCTACAATGTAGATAAACTGTCGTAGCTTAGATTCTAATAAAAATACAGTAAAACCTCAGTTATCTGAACCCCGATTATCCGAACACCCTGATTATCCGAACAGCCCTTGGCCAAGAAAACCGGCAAACTCCGAGTAGGCCTAAAGGAAATATCAATACTTGCTGAACCCAGGCAATCTTGGAATGCTAACAGCCACTGGTTGTTCTTCCACAGTAGTTTTACCAACTCCGAAATCTTTTTACTTTTATTACCGTGCAAGTAAAGTTGTTATATGGCCTCAAGTACTGCCGATCGTCGATAGCGCTCCCGCAATCTATCGCGATCCGCCATTGTTGTTTCCTAGCCGGCCGTTCACAAAGAACGCGCTCACGCTAGTTCCAATGAGGCGACCTTGACTCGCTTCGCGTGATATCACATTATGACTGGCCCCAATGACACGTGCCACAAATGAACCAATCGGAGCTCGCGAGTCGCGATACTAAAGAACGCGCCAACGGCTTTTGAAACGGAACAGTTAATTGGAGAAGGCAGTGAAGTTGATGGCAGCAGGAAAGGGGATTTCCCCGGGATTCCCAGAATGCAAGCGCGACAAGATGGCGGCCGAACGATGTTTGTTAATGAATTAGCCTCCGTTCGCTTGAACCAAGCGCTATTTTCATCACACAGAAGCAATTTCACGTTAGTTTTGACGACGTAAAAATACTAATTAAGGTATAAATATATATTATGATTAGGCCTACTGTAAGAATTACTGCATGCATAGAATGATTTATACCAAATTAACGTTGACCGTTCATAGGGATTTTATTTTAATTTTTAATTTTTTTTTATTTACGGTACAGTACCATTTTAGTTTAATCGATTAATGCGATTAAACTATTTATTAGAAAAATAGTTTAATCGCAATCAATTACTTAACTAAATGGCAATCTTCAAAATATGAATAAAGGTTGTTTATAGGTAAATATTAGGGATCGACCGGACCAGGTCCAGATCTTTTGGACCGGCCGGTTTTGGGTACACCGGCCACGACCGGACCGACTCCAACTTTCGGCTGCCGGTCATACGACCGGCAATTATCGCTGCAATCAATGCGCGATAAAAAAAAATGTAAATAAAGTATCTTCGTAATAAATCTTAGTTCGCAATAAACTTTAATTTGAATATGAATTTGTGTTGATTTACCCCTTCAACTTGAGAATGCTTCGTATTGACAGAGCTACGGTAGCGGCGTGGTTGAAGAACAGCGTCGCCGTATTGGTTTCAATCTGCAGCTATTTCGCCATTCATTTAACGGTTTAACGTTCAACCGGAACACAATTGATGCCAAATAAAATTATAAATAATTAAATATATTTTCCTTCCGTAATTCGTTAGCTTGATTTGATTGAGATTAAATAAATTTAATACTTTTTTATGTGCGGTACTTCGATAGTATGGGACGCCAGTCAGTTCATAATTTCACGTCGCCAGCCTTCTGCGTCAACACGGAAGCAAAATATGGAGCGAGTGTTGACCCCATACAAGGTTACTCAGGGATACGACCAAAACACGTACATCGTGCTTGTCGATCGAACTTTACCCGCTATTCTTTCCCGCTATTTTGCTATTAATATGGCTCAAAATCAAAGAAAAAAACGATCCGTAAGCATAGTTTGGAACTTTTTTAGAGTAAATCTGAATGACGAAACCCGAATGACATTTTTTCGATAATATTAGCTTAGCTTTCAGAGTATACACACTATGGTATTTTTAATGTGATACCATAACTAGCCTATAAATGCGTATCTTTGCAGAATTATTGCAAATCAAAACATTAAAAAATGCCAAATATTAATTAGCCTAATTCAACCTTCTAACAAGGCCTACAAAATCGAAATGTATGCTAAAAAGTTGTCCACAAAAAAAAGCACAACATGAAAATACAACTTTGAAAACAAAAAAATTCAGCTTTTGCTCAGTGCTTCATCGGTACTGTGCAACCGAAAGAATGTCAACCATTTTTAAAAATGTACGAAAAATAGGACGCACTTTTTTGGAATCAGAAATGGATTTTCTATCCAGAATAATGGTTCCTTTTGCACGTTTTATTAAAAAAATTTCCAAAAATTTCAGGTTATACATTTTTGTGAACCACCTCGTGTGAAGTTTTAGAACTTTAAGCTTTATGGTACTATTTGAAACCCCACTTACTGGCTATCTTTCATGAATCGAATCAAAATATCCTTTGTTAACTAACAATGTAGCCTACTTTTCTTGTGCAATGAAAATAAAAGTGTTTTGTGAAAATGTTTAACATGGTGCTTAAACTGTTTGACCTAGATTACTAGTACTGAAAGGTTATAAACACCGGTAAATGGATCTGGAACTGGTACCGGCTGCTCAACGAACCGGGACCGGTGGTACCGGCATGTAGGCAGTCCGGTCGATCGTTAGTAAATATAATACCGGTTTTGCCAGTAATTTTTCCCTTGCATGCAGTACGGCTGGTTTATTAACATTAATCGGATTATCCGAATTTTCGATTATCCGAACTACCCTTTGTCCCAATTAGTTCGGATAATCGAGTTTTTACTGTAAATCGTTTAAATTATCCTTGCTGCAAAATATACATCTTCACCTTTAATTTAAGCCCAATTATATTAGTGGTTCTTAATTAGAACTACATTGCAGCTGTTTAAAGTCAGAAATTATAATACACATGTGCGCTGTTGTATCTATAGCATACATAAATGGCCTAATAGAACTTTAAATGACGAATTTTGGCCAGAAGGGTTAATATTTACAAAAAAATATGCATAGAACTTTTCCTGAAGGAAATTTTATTCTGAACACAATTGGTAACCGGTTTGTTTTCGATCGGATAAACGGTTTAGGCACTCGAAGCAAAAACAAGCTTCTTACTATCTGCAAAATACTTACCTTCAGTACTCACGCTAAATTCGCTTAATTTGGCTTTTCCCATGCTCAAACAAATAATTTTCTTAAATTTTTGAATTTTCCGCCTGTTGCCCGTTTTCCCCACCAGGCGCGCTGCGCAGTCATACCTGCTGCAGCTGCCTGCCTCGCGTGGGGAAAACCCGATTCGCTTTTGAGCACGCGTCGATATAGGTCGAGCGTGCGGTTATTCCCATTCAAACAATGGCGGAAAACGATCAAATTGTGATAGAAACAGGCAACGAAGAGGTGGATAATGTTAATGAACTTCTGAAGAACGGAGTTTTCCCATCATGTACTTGCCAGAAGACACCGAAGGATCTACACCCACTTTGCAGGAGGTGCCGTGGGTGCAACTTCGTGGACAATCTGTGCGATATTTGTTAACTTCACAAGGAGGCGACCGTCAAAAAGATTTTGTATACCTGGCGCCACTCGGACCAGAAAAAGGCGCAGAACAAAAGGAAGGCGGAAAAAGAGGCAGCCCTACGGAAATCGAGCCTAGACGATCGGTTGGCAGGCATGAGCAAAGACCCATAGGCACCCATTTTTATGAAAGAACTAGCCAGTGTCGGATCGGAATCGACGGCCGATTTCGACGGTTTTGACGATAACGAGCAGTCAGTTTACCCGGAGGGTTCGTTAGGATCGATGTTGACGGCAGCCAGGGAGACGGCCCTGTCCGTAGTCGAGTCTAGGTCGGATAAGCTGGAAAATAACGTCACAAGCAACGTGAGCGCTAAAGTAATCGGACACTTGGATGCAAAAATAGGTGAGATGAAAAACGAGATTCAAGGCCAAATTACAGGATTAATCGCAAGTGTTCAGGCGTTGATTGCGGGTAATGCTGGTCGGCAATCAACTGGAGCGTCAACGAAACCCGGACCGTTAGTACAGCTCAATAACGATCTCTCGGTGCATGGAGAATCGGACGTAACAAAGAGTTCGCCGAGAACCACAACAAAGAGTTCGCCGGCGATCCTGGAAAAGGCGGCAAAAGAAAAAAAGGAGGAAAGTAAACAGAAAGCGTCTCGCAGTTCACACAAAGAAAGAAGCAGCGAGAATAACGGCAAACTTACTGGAAAAGAAGAGGTTAGCAAGGTGGAGATTTTTAAGAAAGGAAAAGGTGCGGGGAAGCACTCAAAGCAATTGCGATCCCCGTCCGCTTCCGAGAAGGGGGCAGGCGGACGGGAAAAAGAGTCGCACAGTGGCAAGGTCGCCCTGCCCGCACCCGAGAAAAGGGTTAGCGGGAGGGCAGAAGGCCTGTCCGCTACGCAGAGAAGCGGCAATCAAGGGCCGCGTTCCCTCGCTCAAACCATAGCGGACGTTCGGACGGCCAGTTCGCCGGCGGTTCGCCACAGTTCGCAAGAGGCGGGCGGATCGCCAGCGGTGCGCAGTGCGCCGGCGGTGCGCTACAGTTCACAAGGGGTTGGAGGCTCGCCGGCGGTACACGGTTCGCAGCGACGCTGCACATTGCCGCTTCGGGGTTCGCAGCGAGTTTTCGGCATACAAACATCGCCAGTGAGGGTAGTTGCTCCTTTTCAGGGTGTTTCTGTGGAGTCTGGTGAACGTGGCCATTCAGAGGCCTATGACGGCTACAGTGGCGAACGGCGTGACGGTGATGATGTCGGCTCGCAGGACGAGGAGTCGTATGACGAACAGTACGAAGACCATTATGATGATTATACACAAAACAGAGGAGAAAAAAGGAACCGAGTTCATTTCCCTCAGGATCCACCTATCAAATACAGGAAGGCGCAGTTAACGAGGAGGATATTTTTCGAGAAAGCAGGACCTTCGGAGAAGAACAGTTCAGACAAGAACAACAATGGAACGAGGAGGTGTCGCAGTACACAAGTCATCCCGAATCGACGGATCACGATGACCCTTTCGAAGAAGGTCCGGGCTTAATTGGAAGAGCTTCGCAGGGTTAACCTTCAAGTACCTGAAAGAGTCACCTTTCTGCAAGCAAGTCACACCGAAAGAAATAAACTCGGAGGAGACCCTGGCAAACGCGGGGAGTGCGAGGGCAGACCCAGTACACCTGCCTCAGTCGGCGGTAGCTTTCAGACAGCTCCTAAATAACGAATCCTTAACGAGGAAAGATGGACAACCGATCTCGATCTCGAGCCACTCCCCCCCCCCCCCACGACCCCAAGTTTGCAAAGATGTTCTTCACGGCCGCGGGGAGGGGGGCGCCCCCGAAAAAGAGGTACAAGACTTTTTCTGAGGCAGAGTACTTCACGGAGCGCATGGATCTGGAACTGGATTCCACACTCACGACCCCAGCATTCATCCGGACGCCAATTCAACATCACGATAACGACGAGGCGCTCCTGAGGTGCAGCATCCGGGCAAATTCAGCTTCAGTGGCGGCGATTAAATCTTTAGTAGAAGAGAAACCTGAACTCAAGGAAAACCAGACAATTCGTGAATGCCTTCACATCATGAAAAGGGCGTCTTCCTTCCAGCAAGACAGCCTTAATTGGTCTTCACGGTTGCTACTAAACAGTTTTCCGGAAGAGGGACGCGCTCCTGGAATCAGACCCCTCCATTCCGACGGACATAGCAGGACAGCTGCGGTTACTGCCGATCCACGGAGCGACTGAAGTGTTCGATGGCAAGCTACTTCTCCAGGCACCAGAGTTAAAAGAGAAAACCAAGCCGGCATCTTCGTATAACCTACCAACGAGGGGTCTCCGAGGGAGAGCGAGACCCATGCTGCGAGGGTACCCACCATTCCCCTTCCAAGGATCAAGTGGAGGGCCACAGGAAGTTTGAGGCTGAGGTAGCAGAGGTGAAAAGAAGATAGAATCACAGCCCTTTCGTGAAACAGCCCCAGCCCAGCCCAGGGGAAGGGGCGGAGTCTAACAGCGGGGAAGGAGTCAAAGTCGAGGAAGAGGACGTAGACCAGGCAATAGGTACTGACGCGAAGGGGAAGTTTTCCCCCATTCACCGACAGGTGGGGGGGAAGACTCTCAAAACACCTAGTAGAGTGGAGGAAGGTGACCTCGGATCCCTTCATACTGAATACACTGGAAAATGGATACTACCCCCCCTTTTCTTCAATGCCAGCACTGTCAACAGTTCCCCCCGAATGGACGGAACAAGACAAACAAGCACCGGGACTGCGAGAAGAAATAGAGAAACTTTTAAAGAAAGGAGCGTTGGAGTTGGCCCCATTAAACACGAAAGGTTTCTGGAGCCCAGCAAGAGTGATTCCGAGGGGGGGGGGGCACTCGTCTAATTTTCAACTTGAGAAGACTAAACGGCCACATCCGCAAGGAACGTTTCAAAATGGAGTCGATCGGGAAGATCAGGGATGCTCTACAGGAAGGAGAGTACACGGTTGCGGTGGATCTCGAGGACGCCTACCTCCACGTCCCTTTACACAAAGAAGTAAGACACCTTTTCAGGTTACAGCACGAAGGGGTGTCTTATCAGTTTACGACACTACCCTTCGGCCTGTCTATGGCCCACAGGTGTTTACCAGAATTATGAAACCGGTACTGGCAGTCCTCCACCAAGAAGACATAAAGACACATGCCTACCTAGACGACTGGCTAATAAGGAATTTGTCACCGGTAGTCCTACGGCACCAGCTGGACAGATGCACAAGACTTTTCAAAAGATTGGGCCTGGGAATCAACGTCAAAAAGTCCAGGCTTACCCCCCTTCAAGCTTTCACCTTTTTGGGCGTAGAGTTCGACCTTTCGGAATGCAAAGTAAGGCCGTCCACAGAAAGAGTAGAAAAGACAGTCAAGTCAGTGACGCAACTGCAACAAATGACGCAGATATCCGCGAGGGATTTGGCATCAGTCATTGGTAACCTGGACTCAAGCGCAGCGCTAGTTCCCCTGGGCCAGTGGAGAGTGAAACCTATCCACTGGTTCAGGAAAGAAGAGTGGATCCCAAGGGTATCATGGTTGGATATCATACAGCTAAGAAACCTGCCGGACATGGGATGGTGGACGAAGAAGGAAAACCTCCAGGCAGGCAAGCACCTGAAGGAACAGGACGCGGACACGCTCCTATTCACGGACGCTTCGTCGAGCGGTTGGGGGGGGGCGCACTTAGGAGATTCCAAGATCTCAGGGAAGTGGAGTTCAACAGAACAGGCCCTTCACATAAACATCCTAGAACTAAGAGACGTGAGGTTGGCGGTGAGTGCGTGGAGAGTCGCTGCAGGGAAGAAATGTGGGAGTTATGTCGGACAACACCACAACGGTGGCCTACATCAAGCACGGCGGAGGAACACACTCCAAGGACCTGATGGAGGAGACGTCCAGACTGATGGAAATCTGTGCCCAGAACTACATCCAACCTGATCCCGAGACATATTCCGGGACGGCCGAACGTCTGGGCGGACGAACTGTCGAGAGGGAACAAGATCCCGACGACAGAATGGCAACTTGATCCGACCATCTGTGCTGCGCTTTTCGACAGGTGGGGAAACCATGGGTGGACTTATTCGCAACAAAAGCCAACAAGCAACTACAGAACTACATTTCCCCATTCGCGGATCCGCAAGCCTGGGCGACGGATGCACTGGCCGTATCTTGGGAAGGAATGAGTGCATACGCCTTCCCCCCCTTCTGTCTACTACAACAAGTAATGAACAAAATGAGAGAGGTTTCAGGGTCATTCATACTTGTAGCTCCATACTGGCCGGCAGCCACATGGTTTCCGGACCTGATGGAGCTAAAGAGAGACGGTCCAATTACTCTGCCGTTGACAGAAAAATTTCTTTCACAACACAGAGGAATGACACTCCACCCATCACCCGAAATTCTACATCTTCAAGGGTGGTTACTCTGAAGGAGAATCTGACGGCAGATGGTTTCACTAAGGAA
Source organism: Lithobius niger (assembly GCA_023313725.1). Taxonomy (NCBI): domain Eukaryota; kingdom Metazoa; phylum Arthropoda; class Chilopoda; order Lithobiomorpha; family Lithobiidae; genus Lithobius; species Lithobius niger. Next base: position 56,577 of record JAHWFP010252164.1, on the reverse strand, counting down.
GTGGCAGATAGGCTCCTACATTCCGTACGAAAATCGACGTCGAATATGTACGAGGGCCAGTGGTGGAGATGGTTCGCCTGGCAAAGGAACATGGATGTGACCCGTGCAACCCATCCGTTTTCAAAATCACACAATTCCTCGAAGACCTCTTCAAGAAAGGCCTATCCCCGACCTCGATCAAAGGATACAGGTCGGCCATAAACTCAGTTCTCACTTGCCTGGGGAGGTCGGACGTAGTTTCACATCCAATCCTGTCAAAAATGATTTCGGCCTTTGAAAATGCCTGACCAAGGACTAAGAGAAGATTTACGAGCTGGAGCTTGCCACTGGTGCTTACAAGTTTGGCACAACCACCGTACGAACCTCTCGCGTCAGCATCACTAACGATCCTGACCCGGAAGACAGTTTTCCTCGTCGCTCTAGCATCGGCGGTTAGACAGAGCGAGGTGGCAGCCTTTTCAAGGGAAAAAGGGAACATCACGTTCGCAAAGGGCTGGTCCTCAGTTTCACTTTCTTTTACGGCGGAGTTCAGAGCAAAAAATCAGAGACCCGATAAAGCTCCAATACCGGTGGTGATTCACGCAATAGGACGTGGGAAACCAGGTCGGAGCGAGGAGAAGATGCAATGTCCAATCAGGGCGATAAAACATTACCTGGATAGGACAGACGCATTACTGCCACCTAGAACACAAAGAATACTGCCACCTAGAACACAAAGAAAAGGCAAACAACCTCTCTTCTTAGACGTAGACAAAGGAACGGGTGAAATACTGGACAAGTCAGTCACACCTTTCAAACTGGGAGGCTGGATCTGCCAAGTCATATGGAGAGCGTATGAATTAAGTCCAGAGCACGCAGATGTGCCAAAGGAGGTGAGGGCACACGAACTGAGAGCGCTATCAGCCTCATGGGCCTTCGGCAGAGGACCGCCATTAGATGAGGTGGTGGCAGCATGCCGATGGAAAAGCAAAAATACCTTCATCAGGCACTATCTTCGAGAAACAAGCGGAGAAAGTGGCGCAGAAGTAGTAGCACAACACGTCGTCACTGGAGCTAAGAAGAACCAGTAGGCGTCGAGACGTGCACAGTGGAAACACGGAAGGAGCAGCTCCGGAGGCAAGACACCTCAGGAGACAGAAACGGTGGACTGGGTCTCAGAAGAACCAGGCACCGGCGTGCAAGACAAGAGATGAGAGGGAAGAAAATCGACTCAACGTTAAGGTGAGTGTGGGCTTATGGTGATTAGGTCATATGGTAAGGTCTTTGTGTTTTCCCCACCTCCGGTACGACAAAGTCAGCGTGAGTACTGAAGGTAAGTATTTTGCAGATAGTAAGAAACGAGAATTTTAACCTGTTCAAATTGGTTTTTACTATTATAAAAATACTTACCTTCAGTACGACCCGCCCGCCTCCCCGCTGAAGAACAAGAAAGGTTCGAAAGCGAATGGGGTTTTCCCCACGGGAGGCAGGCAGCTGCAGCAGGTATACTGCGCAGCGCGCCTGGCGGGGAAAACGGGCAACAGGCGGAAAATTCAAAAATTTAAGAAAATTATTTGTTTGAGCATGGGAAAAGCCAAATTAAGCGAATTTAGCGCGAGTACTGAAAGTAAGTATTTTTATGATAGTAAAAACCAATTTTAACAGGTTAAAATTCTCGTTTTTTTTTTGCCATTTTTGGATGACATCTTGTATTCCGGGCTCGGGAGGAGAAATTCGACTTGGCACCGGGCAGATTCGGATTCAGCACGCCAAAATTAAGGTAAAACCGCTCGGTGCCAAAATGTCTCAACATTTGCCGTTGAAAGTTATTTTTTGGGGTTTTCTTCCAGTCCACCCGCTAAAATTCATATTTTCGCCAAATATTGATAGTTTTTTACATTCCAGAATACCATTTTAAATGGCTCGAAACGAGCTTTCCAGTGGGGGTAATTTCAAGTCTCTAGCTCAAACCACTAAGAAGTTATTTGGCAAAAACTAAAATATTTTTAATACTAGATGACATAAATAACATATTAGCAGAATTTTATACTTTTTTAGGCTGCCTGCATACTCTTTTAGCTTTGAGCTACGTACATGATAAAGAAATGTGGTCAGTTAAATAAAAAAAAAAAATAAATAAAATGCCTGGTTGCCTGGTGCTTTAATTTTTAACCTTGCCCGTAAACCAAACAATTTTTTTTTGCATGGCCAAAAAGTAGTGTTTTCAACACATTTTCTGGAGTTGCTCAGGTACAAGTAGGGTTCCTCACCGAAGTAAGGCACCATTCCAGCAGAGTAAAATAAAAGACAACACCGATACTGATAAAACTTGGCCTATACTTGACTAGCAGGACAAAAGTTAAGAAAATCAAGTACCTCCTTAGTACTAGCACTAAACTGAAGTAACAACAGCCACTTACTTAGACCGTACATGTCTTTTCCTTCACTGTGAGCTGCCCTTAATTCAGAAATCAGTTGGGCACTATCATACCCCGCATTATCTGCAATAACTGTAGGCAACTGAAATGGAATGAGTAAAAAGTACTACATTAGTTCACGGAGTGGCACGAAAAGGTGCAAGGCAAAACAAATTTATTCAACACTCAGAACACTACGTCAATATTAAAATAAAAAGCTTTCGAAAAATGATGCGGTCTGCCAGCTGTGTGCTCCCTATTGCCCTCTCGTCACCCACGTCAGGTGCAGACTATGAAGGGTTGAGACATCCCAAGACAGCGATTTGCGTTGAATAAGAAGGGACATCCAGGTTTTGAATTGGATAACGGTGCCCGTGATTGGATTTGGGGGGAAGGAGGAGGAGGAGGGAGAAAGCAGATGGGTAGGACAAGTTTCAGGATCAAGACCTGCAAACTTCACTTACCGTATTGGCTCGCATATAAGCCGCACTTTTTTCGAAATTTTTGTCCATAAAAGCAACCTGCGGCTTGTATGCAGACATGACGAAAATTTCACTCAATATTGACAGATTTCTGGCGTTCAAATACACCATGTTAACCGCTTTTCCGCCAGCTTTCCAATTGGGCAACCTACAAGTTTTTAGCTTCGACCATTCTGAATTTATTTAAAAAAAACCATTCAACTTAAATTTTTAAAGAAACATGGCCTCCAAACGGATACGAAAAATTGCTGTTTTAACAGGACCAATGTTTAGTTACGACATTAAAAGCCTGTATGTTAATTAATTAATACCAACATTTTCACACCAGGTCATGAATTGTGCAGAAAACATTTGGCTTGCGTGGACTTTTTTTGTGTGGGTAAAGCCTTTTTCTGGGTGCGGCTTCTACGCGTGTTGCTTATATGCGAACCAATACGGTATCTGTTAGTGTTGGGCGGTACCCAAAATTTTTGTAACGGTGCCGGTACCAGCCTAGGTACCGCGGTACTCGGTATTTGACGATTCTTAAAATTTGGCGGTACCAACGGTATTTTTTTTTTTAAGTAGCCTAATCAAACCAATTAAGGTTGGAAATGGAATCATCAATTTCATTTACATAGCCCCCCCCAAAAAAATACACAAAAAAATAATCACCAAGTAGGCTACTAAACTTTGAACTCAACTTTATTTTTCTGTTGGTTCTTAGACTGGTTGTAGCATCAAAGTTAACACAAATTTGGCTCCACTTTTGTGCATTGTTTAGAATTCCAATTTTACCATTGTTGATCTTTAACTGATTGTTACACTGCTCAAAGGGTTTAACGAGCGTTAACCACTCCACTGCTTTGAGCCCTACAACACAAGGACTGACTCAACTATTGTTATAATTTTAGCGCCTCTTTTCATATTAAAACAATACCGGTATTTTAACAATGCACGGTATTGGGTACCGTTACATTTTTCGTACCGCGGTGCACCGTGAGAACCGGTATACCGCCCAACACTAGTATCTGTTTATTTTGAAAGTAAGCCGACTGAGGCGTCGTCAAGGTTATTAATTTACCTGTCGCAGGGCCTTGGCAAAAGCCTCCATGGCTACAGCCTCCTTTCCAGGAGTCTTTGCAGCAAGCTGACTCACAGCGTTAGCCATCAACATTTCTGAGCAACCTAGATAAAAGAACAGTTCGTTAAAGCTAATGCATTATGGCAACAAACGTTGACATTTTTGTGAAATTCTTTTTAACATTTTGAAAAGTAAGAACCCCTGTTTTGGAATCAGACCAAATTTTGGATACAGAAAAGTAGTCCGTATTTGCAATGTCTCCACCCTAAAACTTTTTAAATGATGTTTCATCCATCATAAATCAGATATGTTGCCCAAGCAACTGTTAGTTGATTTGTTAACAAGTTTTTATAAGCCAAATGACATTACGCTGGCCAGGGGGCACAACAGCAGCCGGACAGGCCAGAATACCACTGATGCAAGCAGCACGTTAAGATCGCTGATATTTATGATCTGCTACAATCAACCAACAATGAAGAACACAGATTGGAATGCAAACTTAACACGCTGCACGCCAAAGCCGTAAATTTAACGGGATGGGACACCAGACATCGCGCGACTGACCCATAGACTTTTCGGGAGCCACTTTATTGAGCCGTATGTCAGTCTGCAGGATGCATTAGTAGCCCCTGGAGCATTTATTCATTAAGGGCATGTGTCTGCTAAAGTTTCCTGCTAATTTTGCCACGTGACTAGTTTCTAGCCTATAATATTTAATTTTTTTCTCCAGCTATGTCGTGTTTGCTTGCTGCCGCCTTGAGTTTCAAAAAACACAAAATGGTGGCCATTGCATCGCGCAGCAGCTCTCCTGATTTTGATTTACATCACAAATCACTTTAGACTGGAGTAAATAGTAAACTGTGGACGTTTATGAGAGATATAAGACGACTGTGGTAACATTATATTTATTGAAAAAGGAGTGACAATTTGTTAAGTAAATCAGAATACGATGCACCTGATTGGATTGGAGCACAACGCCATAAGAATGGCCGCTGCGACCAAGCAGGTCCGGCCCGCCGCTGCTGACGAAGGAGTTCCAGCCCGTGGCAGCATTTCTGTCCGTCTCAGATCGCTTGTTCGGCTGCCTTCCATTGCAGTTCCTTACTCTGCCATTTACGCTAATTCAGGATTGGACAAGAAGTTAAAACGATAATTTTAAAATGTAAAATTAGTTTTTACTAACCTAAATACTTACTTCAGTAATTATGCTTAAAATCATCATTTTACGCTATCACTGCTCATTTATCAACTAAAAAACTCCCTTTTTTTAGCTTGTATCCAAACTTTCTCTCCTCTCCCGCCAGGGGCGCTGCTACTCCTACCTAGGAGGCCGCCATCTTGTTTGTTCCCCTTATCACATTTTGAACTCTCCTTTCAGTGAATGCGGGGAGGCGGGCGGGTTCTTACTGAAGTAAGTATTTAGGTTAGTAAAAACTAATTTTACATTTTAAAATTATCGTTTCTTACTACCTGCAAATACTTACTTCAGTAATTATGCTGAATTTGTCATTCAGGCGGTGGGGAAAAACCTCACTGAACCCGGGAGAGCTTGCCTACTACTGTTTTAACATGGAATAAGTCAACTTACCACTTCTACACAGTTGGTCTCGTCTCCTCTTCCAGTTACTTCACTGGCGTGCTTAGTTGACTGGGTGTCCCTAGTCTACACTCGAGGTGACTCCCTCAGTCTGAGTCAGCACTATAGTTCATTCACCAGTGTGTGCCTCCGTCCGGGCGTCCCCAGTCTACACTAAGGGTGACCCCATCCGGTAGAGTTTGATGAAGGTGGTACTGCTATTCCATGAGCACACTGTGATCACCTCATCCCAACGCCCATGATGCGGCTAATGCGCGAAGCTCGTGTGCTCTAACTATAGCGGGGAGATCCCCGTGATCCTGTCCGTTCAAGTATGCTCTTTTAATCACGGCCCAGATCCTAGGCACGCCCTTATCTATAATTTCACCACTGTTTGAGTCCACATCAAAAAACAGTGGAGTTGGCTTGTTATGAAATTGCAGTTCTCCTTCTTATTTTCTGTTTTGGATAGGTAGAACCGCACCGCATAGCTCTTTTCGTGTTTGTCCACACTCTTTTAGAGCCTTAATTCGAACAGGCTTTGATGTCGTTCCCGGTTTGCAATTTTTTGCTCTGACATGAGCCGAAAACGTCAAAAAATACCTCCGACCAGTCAGACCAGTCCGACCAGTCTTTGGCAAAACTAATATGACCCTCATCCCTGGTGAAGGCTGCCAACTTACTTTGGCGTGCTGCCGAGGCTAAAGCGACTAGGAATACAGTCTTCTGGGATAGAGATAGAACGGACGCATTTCTAGCTGGCTCATATGGGGCGCCCATTAGACTTTGCAGCCCCAACGATAGATTCCATGTGGGGAACAATTTCGTTTGTCTTGGTCTCCCACTTTCAAAGGCTGTCATCTGTTTGGAAACCACCACATTGGAAAACAGTCTTTGGATCCCCAACGCATGTCAACACGAACGATAGCTCCTGGGGACAACCTTTGACAAAAAGCTCTTCAAAGAAAGCTGTCAGCATTCGTAGGTCCTGGTTGCATGGGTCGCAGTCCGACTTTACACACCACTCGAACCACTTTTTCCATTTGGCATTGTAGTTACGTTGCGAGGACTCCCTCAAACACTTCGTAATCCTGGATGCCACTTCCGTCTTAAATCCCTCCCTCACCAAATTCTTCCTTAGAGTTTCCACCCTTGAAGATTCGCATGGAAGGGTTTTGGTGCAGGGTCCTCCCCCGATGCTGGTGATTGGCAAAGGAATGGATCCGTCTTTTCCAGCTCCATCAATTCTGGGAACCATGGAGGCGCTGGCCAACAGGTGACTACTAGGATGAATTTCCCTTTGGCCACTCTCAACTTGTTGATCATTTTCCACAGAAGGTACGCATTTAGACCTTCCCAGCTGATTGACAGTGTGTCCGTTGCCCAGGCCCTCCATCCGGGAACGGGGACACAAAACATGAGAGCTGATTGTTGTAGTGCAAATAGATCCACCTACGGGGTTCCCCACTGACGAAACAGGGCTTCCAACCCTGAGGGTCCAACATCCATTCCGTAGACAGCACCTGTGAACCCCGGGACAACTCTTCCGCCCACACGGTGAGACTTCCTGCTATGTGGCGAGGAACCGGCGAGATTTCGTACCGCATGCAGATCTCAAACAGGCTGGAGGCTTCTTCCATAAGAGATTTCGAATGTGCGCCTGCACCTTTCTTCACATACGCAACAGCCGTGGCATGATGCCCATTGCATGACCCCTCAGCCTTAGCTTCCAGGCAAGGAGGGCTCTCCAAACTGCTCTGAGCTCCAGGACGTTGACGTGCAGGACCTTCTCTTCTTCGCTCCAAATGCCTGATGCAGTTTCCCCGGCAAGGTGAGCACCCCAACCTGACAGGGCGGCGTCTGAAAATAGGAGCAATTCCGGAACGGGCTCGTGAATGGGCACTCCAACTTGAAGGTTTCCCTTCGCCGTCCACCACGACCAGCTCTGCCTCGGGAGGTCTCGTAGCGGAATGATGTCCACCCATCTGTTCCGCGGCTGCCCCGCTGTCTTCTGAACCAGTGGCCGCCAGTGGCCTAAGGGTACAAGTCTGGCATTGGAGTCCAAGAGTCCAATGAGCGATGCCAACTCCCTCGCCGTTACCTTGGTCCTTCTGACGAATGTCTTCACCGACGTTCTCGTCTTGACGACCCTCTCCAGTGTTGGTTTTACCACCATTTTTACAGTGTTGAACATTGCACCCAGGAACACAACACAAGTGCTTGGAACTGGTCTGGACTTCTTGAGGTTTATACCAAGACCCAAATGTGAAAACCAGGAGCTGCACATTTCCCACTGCTGGGTCAAAAGAAAACCTTCCTTGTTTCAAACCAGCCAATCTTCCAAATAGGCGTGAGCTTTGATGTGATGTAGGTGCGGTATGCAAGCACAGGTTTCCGCATCCGGGTAAACACGTATGGAGCCGTCGCTAAGCCGAAGGGAAGAGACTTCCATTGGGACGATTTTCCCCCCGCCACAAGGCGGAACAGATGTCGAGGGGATTGAGGGGAACGTGCAGATACGCATCCTCGAGGTCGATAGAAATGGTATACTCTTCGTGCTGGAGTGAGTCTCGAATTGATTGGATCGATTCCATCTGGAAATGTTCCTTTGCGAGGTGTTGATTGAGTTTCCGAAGATTGAAAGAACTCGGGATCCTCCTTCCGTTCGGAATCGCCCTTGCTGGACTCCAAAAACCTGTACTGCCCCCTTCACAACCAGCAAATTGACTCCCTTGATAAGTTCTGGGATTTCGGAACGTCCTACCAGCCAGTCTTTAGTTACAAGCCTGGTGACGAATAGCGGTGTGTATCCCTCCTCCAGAGCTCGGATGACGAAGGGGTCCGACGCAATCATCTTCCAATGTCCAAGATGTCTGGCAATCCTCCCCCCCCCCCCCCCCACGGTGGATGGGGGGGGGGGGGGGCCTGACCATGGCCAGTCACTGACGTGGAGGTCTTTTACCTCTTCCCCGGAACGATCCTCGGCCGCGCTGGTAACTCTCTGGTCCTTTCCCGCGTGAAAAGGAGGGGGGATGGTCACGAAAGGGCGAACGATCCTTTGACTTGTCCGCTGGCTTTTTGCTGCTACTCTTTCCCCCATATGGATCATTCCAATGTCCGGATGCTGGGTGTTGGATCTTTGCATACATAGGCTTGCTTCGATAGCTTCCCTGGTTCGTGCTGACCAATGTTTGGGCAGGTCGAACCTTTTCTTTGAGTTCTGGGGCCAATACAAGTAACTGTCCATTAAGCAAGTCTCCAGAACCCTGAACTGGCAAAAGTCTCAACTTGCCCACTACATCCGCCGGGAACCCAGTTGCAGATTCGAGGAAAGACATTGTTCATGAGTAGACGGCATTGCCAACTTAAACTATCTTTGTGGCATGCAGACGCTCGCTTAAGAAGATGCATACATTCCCTAATTGTTTTATTTCCCATGAGCTCCGGGTTGACCAATGCCATCGCCTTCAAAGCTGGAGCTGATGCCGAGCAATAAGCCCTACTTGAGCGCCTGCTCTCAACATGACCTCGTCCTCTTCAATTGCTGAGTAGGAGTTTAATGAACGAGGGGTGTCTTGAGAACTCGATACTACACAGTTCAGTTACGTATTCGGCTTCCTTGTAGGTCCGAAACCCTTCTTATTCGGGGCGCATTTTCCGACCGATTTGAAAAACATATGTGTATGCATCAGTATTTGCAGGTAGTAAGAAACACGTGTGTACCCACAGACCCAAGTTTTGAACCATAATCCCCTGCACATGCCGCTAACAATGCCCTGGTTCCAAGGCAAACGGGGGGGGGTGAAAAATTGGGCATAGTGGCCCCGTGCGACCACATATAGCGGCCAATTCCCCAAAGGGGCATATTTTCACCCCCCACTCAGCCTACGGACCCTAGGAAGAGAAGATAGTCGAAGGCAAAAGGGGGGGGGAACCTTCCTAAAGCCCCATTTTACTAACCTCATACCGCTGGCAACAAGAACGATGTTTGTACAGGCGACACGATGGCGACACGACACGACACGATGGCGACACGACACGACACGATGGCGACACGACACGACACGATGACGACCCGATGGCGACACGATGACGACACGATGGCGACACGACACGACACGATGGCGACACGACCCGACACTTTTGACGCGAGGGTGTGTCCCATGCCAACCTACAGTCCGGCAACAGACGCATACATCTTGGTCTCAATCCCATGACCTACACCTTTCCCCGGTGAATTACGGCTGGGAAGAGAAAACCATTCACTAGTGTTTTCGTTCCTATTACCTACTCCTTTTCTCGGAGATTTACGGCAGGGACGATATAGCTATTTACCAGCGTTCTCGTTCCTACGACCTACACCTTTTCTCGGTGATTTACGGCTGGGAAGAGATAGCTATTTACTAGTGCTATCGTTCCTATAACCTACTCCTTTTCTCGGAGATTTACGGCAGGAACGATACAGGTGGTTTTTTTTTTTTTTTTTTTAAATGGTACTCTTTTAAAAATTAAACGCTCACGCTCTTCTGGTGTTTGACGCCATAAACAAACTCATTATGTCCAGTAGTTTCGTAAATTTGTCCTCACTGGACTTTACTACTCCTACAGTTTTGCGTGATTTTTCGCTGAAGTGCTCCTACGAACCGCTATTTCCCACACCGGGAGCGGCCATTTGAGTACTGTCATTTCCTGACCCGCGATTTTCCTTTCTTCGCCGAGCTCTTCACTACAGCCGCCGGACTTGATCTAGACGCAGTCTTAACATCTCCGACACGTGGCGCCTCCTGACGGCACGGCGCCTGCATAGCTGGCGACTGCATCGCAGACACGTCTTGATGTCCGTCACAACCGACACATCGGTTCCTAATATCCAATGATTTTTCTTCTTCTTTGGCTAACAATGGTTGCAACAAGTGAAGCATATCAGCCATTAGGGCGCCGAACCTTTTTTTTTTTTTTTTCGTAATTCGTTGCTCCACACAAGTGGCTTTCGCATCAAAAATTACGTTGGCTGTGGTCTGCATCAACGCCAGCAACTCTTCAATTGAGAACGGCACCTGTCCTACTCCATCATCAAACAACTTTGCATCATCCCACACCACCACACTTTCGTGAACTTCAGCAAAGTCATTTTCGTTTGTTGACGCCATCTTATTTTCTCCCTCCGGTTGACAAGCTGCAGCCGTTTCGTCATCAACCAAACCTGCCGTTGCTGCCCTGGCCCTTTGATCTGCTTTCTGATCCGATTTCTTCCACGTATGCAAAATGTCCTTCATAGTCGAACGATGATGCAAATCGCACAGTTCACATACTTTGGTGACGAAGTTTCAGGGCCTGCACTCACGGCAAAGAGGGTGAAAATCTCTTGACTGTTTCTTGCAGCTACACGCATCAAATTTCTTCGAATTGAGTCTCCCACGTAATAGATCGTTTGATTCTTCTATCGTGGTCATAATTCTGCCCAGAAAAGTTGATAACTTTGCTTCCAAACAAGAAAACAAAGGCAGCGATGCCAAACACGTCCTACCCTAACAACGTGCTCAAAATGTGATGAGGGGAACAAACAAGATGGCGGCCTCCTAGGTAGGAGTAGCAGCGCCCCTGGCGGGAGAGGAGAGAAAGTTTGGATACAAGCTAAAAAAAGGGAGTTTTTTAGTTGATAAATGAGCAGTGATAGCGTAAAATGATGATTTTAAGCATAATTACTGAAGTAAGTATTTGCAGGTAGTAAGAAATAATTGTTCTTCGTTGGAGTTTTTTTTTAACAATATGGCTGCCAGAGATATCCACGAATGGAACTAGTCGGGAATACGCCTATCCTACGCTTTGCTGAAGTGCTTCGTCACTCGACCACCACAAGCTTTAGTCAACAACTGGAATGACTGAAAATAAAATGATTTTTTTTTTTCAGCCCCTAAGAAGGAGAAACAAATACTTCATAGATTTGGCTTATCAAATGGATGTAAATAATTATGGCAGTGAAGGCTACTCTTCAAAATAGGACCACATTTTGTTGAGCAGAAGAAAGTGGCCAAGCAGAGCAGCCACTCCGAGCGGGATTAATGCACTTCTGACACACAATTTTATTCAATTAAAAAAAAAAATTCATACTTTTTGCATCATTTTTGGTGTGAAGAAGGCTAACAGATAGATCATTACATTTATGCCAAAAAAAAATTACTTTCAGCATACAAAGTTGGTCAAAATAGCTCTAAACGCCAGTACACTAAGTCCCGGCTATAATGAGATATCTCGTTTTAAACAAACGCGCTAAAAATTTCCGTTACGGCAACATACAAATCAGTTACTGTAATCCCACATGTATTGAACTCTGATATAACGAAATTCCGCCTAAAAAGGAGCTATTTTGCGTCCCAACAGTATATTTCTATATTAATTATAACGAATATCAGATTCGTGCATCAAGTTCGGACGAAATTTCCAACCGAAAGTGACCGATGAAAGCGCCGGCAGCAATCCGCTTATTTCCGCTTCCCTTTCTGGCACTTTGCATAAACTTCAAAAAGACATCTTTTTCCCTGTTCCCCTACGTGGATTGAGCTTGGGATTTTTAGGTATTTTTAGGTTCGATTAACCAAATTCCAAAATTAAAATCTGATTAACCATATTTTATGCTGTTATTGGTTAACTGTTGCCACCACAACTCTTTAGGCCGTGAAAAGAAATATGTTTGGTTCTCGGGTATTTTCATTCCAATAGTAACCCCGCCACCAGGCTTTTTACTTTATTTTTTATTTTACTGGAAGTAACTCAAGTCTGCATTTAACTACCCAAAACACTTGGATCTTAATTTTACAGAACTGCAAGTGGTTAACTTAAGATAAGAGTAAATAATTAAATACCAAGTTAGGCTAAATAATGCTTATTTTCAGCTAACTGAATTACTTTTCCCTGTACAGTGATAAATTTAGCTTATGCTAGCAAATAAAAAGCGATGATCAGGGCCAAATTTGACCGTCAGCCTGCGCCTGGAAACCATCTAATTTTTTGTGTGGCCTTATAGGAGTGGTTTTGGAAAGTCACTCTTTGCAGGAGCGGTTTTGGGAAGTCACTCTTTATAGCAGTGGTTTTGGGAAGTCACACTTTATAGGAGTGGGTTTGGGAAGTCACTCTTTATAGGAGTGGTTTGGGAAGTCACTCTTTAAAGGAGTGGTTTTGGGAAGTCACTTTATAGGAGTGGTTTTGGGGAGTCACGCTTTATAGGAGAGGTTTTGGGGAGTCACACCTTATAGGAGTGGTTTTGGGGAGTCACAC
>JAHWFP010252164.1:21031-31873 GCA_023313725.1 Lithobius niger | reverse complement strand
ATACAGTAAGGAATGAATTGGAATTGAGTTCTTGAACTTGAAACCTCTCGCCCATTCCCTGAGTAGTTACAACCGGTATACCGTCCAACACTATTAAGCGTATATGACAACATTTTGCTTATATTACCACATGAGTTAGGCAATAAGATGTGGTTTACAACGAGCCACAGACAAGAGGGAGATCCCATTTTGTAACACAGAGTGGAGTGACCCATGAACGAGAAATAGTCCGGAGAAGGATTTAAGAGTAAAATGTCTGTTGTGCAATTTCTATCAGAACAATTACGAAGATTTTGTGGGATTCTTGGCGTAGGAGTTTTTTTCTAACTTTTTTCGAGGTGATGCAAAAACTATAAAATATGCCCAGTTAAATTTGCTTTCTTCAAGCACGTTCAAAGTAAATAAGGCGTAGGCTAAATTGCTATAAATAATATAAAGGAAAAAGGGCAATAAGAAATCGGCAAAAAATGTATAATAGAATAACGTAGTACAGTAAGCCACCTTTATGCACTTATGTTGCATTACCGGCGAACCAGCCCATTTCAAGACATCTTTAAAATTGTTTAGCTTCTACTTCCTAAGGAGAATGATAAAACGAACACCTTACGCCCAACCAAAAAGTCTTCCTCAGGCGATGGTCTGGATAACTGCTCAAACTTCCACTCCTCTCCTTCCAACGAACTTTTCGTCAACTCACATTTGACATCTCTACAAGTCCTGTTGCCTCACAGTTGGCCTTTGGTCAACATTTCTGGTTGTTGTGAATGCTTTCCTGCTCTCTGTTCCTACTACTCTGGGTGCTCTCTTCCAAAGTTGACTTTTTTTTGGAAAAAAAATTAATGCCAATTGATGTCAAACTTCTCGCGCAGGACAGGTGTCACGATTTTCACTAGAGTAGACTCTTTATACGAACCACTTAGTGCACCAAAAAATGGTTCTTTATGTAGAGTTCTTAGTAGAGAGCTCTCCATACAGCGAGCTTTCTACAAATCAGTGAAAAAATTCCTTATATGAGTAGAAAAAAAAAAAACCCAAATCAAAACAAAGTAGGCCTAGCCTACGTTGCATTATTGTTTTCAAAACACTATTAAATGTCAGCTATAATAGTTTAGTACTAAGTAGTAATAATTTACTAGTAATACGGTAACCAAAAATAAAACCCAACTTGGCTAAGCCCTAGCCTAGCTTATATGTTGCAGTTTCATGCATGCAATTTACTTTTAATTCAGAATATTCAGAGTAAGAAAAAAACTTAAATGTCAACTACAGTAGTTTATTACTGTTTATACCACGGCTGTGACGTCATGCTAACTCAACGCCACGCTAAATTTCCGTAGGTTAAATCCCGTTAACCAACACCAGAAGTGTGCGTCATCGCAAAAAGTGTAGGTTATCAAGTTACCCAACACTTTTGCCGATAACCCACACTTTTGCTGATAACCCACACTTTTGATACTTCCGGATCACGTGACTGGGAACGCGCACACCAACAACCAAATACAGCGTGCAAAAAAAAAAAACGTAACGCAATAAAAACGTACAAAACTAATTACTTAAAATGAACGAAATCCGTTCCCTGCAAACTCTCACATGTCTGGCCCTCTAGGCGTGTTCACTCGAGTTACCTCCCTACCCCCTACTCCCTCCCTCCACAAACTGAAATGGAATGACTTTCACGCATACCGATACCCTATTACCGTATTTTTTAAACAATTCTCAAACTACAAACGTACAAAATGAATTACATACCTTCCCAGAAGTCCCAGCTTTATCCCTGTCTCACATATCGAATTATTCGCTCCAAACACGATAAACGCTTCGATAAACACGAGGAGGCTAGAGCGTAAACCAAGCTTGTATTGCTAACCGACGCTTGTGTCTATCTCCCCACCCCCCTCCCTCCACAAAGTTTGAGCGAAATTGACTCGTCCACCTATCACACACTTCCCCCTCCGCAAACTAAAATGGTATGACCTTCATTCAAATCGAGGATACTGATGATCAACGTTTTCTCGAAGCAATTTTCACAAAACAGAAACACGTTTTAATTAAATACGAGTTAGCTTGACGTCCCAACCGTGATATAAATATGTTATTTATTAAAGAACTATTGGTTATCGATTTTTAAACCACGGCTGCGATGATTTGGCCGCTCGACATGCAAATCATCGCAGCCGTGGTTTAAAAACCGATAACCAATAGTTTTTAACCAATAACTATTACTTGGTGATACAGTACCAAAAAATAATTGCACCTTAATTAGGCCAACGTTTTCATGCATGCAGTTTACTGATTATTGTTCACAGTAGGAAAAAAAATATGTTAAGGTTTTTTGTTTAACCTTGTTTATGGCTAATTTGGTCATTAGCTTCCCTAGACTGTCCAAAACAGGCATTGCCACATCTGGATAGTCATCACTTCCCTGCAGAAATGTACGCAAGTCTATAAGAGTATGCATTGCCTCTCCTGTCGGCTTGATTTTTGGCTCTCTTTCTGGTTCGTTGTCATCTTTGTCGTCAGACGAATCTGCTACGGCAATTGGGTTGGGGTTGTGCATTTGCCGCACTTCCTCAATAATTTGTTCATCCGTTAAAGACTAGCTCACAGGCAAGTCGTCATCAACTGTTACATACTCCTCAAACAAGTTTGGTAGTCCTTCCGGTGACTGTTCCTTCAAAATCAGCCAAGCATTAGCCACATCATCACTGTCGTCTTCAATAGTTTCACCAGCAACGTCAACTTCGGCAACCTGGTTTTTCACAAAACCAGCTTTGCGGAAACAATTTTCAATGCAGCTGGCCTTTACATCATTCCACGCACCAGCAATCCACTGCACTGCCATTCCAATGTCAACTTTCGTTTCTCTTTTTTGAGCAACGTCTAAAACTAACCTCTTCACAAAACGGCCGCGGTATTTCACTTTAGCTTTCTAAATAATTCCTTGGTCTAGTGGTTGTGATTTTGATGTGGTGTTAGAAGGAAAATATTTGAGTTCTACTGAATCCAAGTCAGGTGGATTATTGTGAACTGTGTAGTTATCCAAAAAGAGAAGAATCTTTCTTTTTTTGTCTCGTCATTGTTTTGTCTAATTCGATCAACCAATTGTTTAAAATTTCACTAGTCATCCAGGCGTTTTTGTTGGACGTGTAATCCACAGGTAGACAGACGTCTGATGGATTTCGAAAGCTCGTGGATTCTTGCTTTTTCCTATCACTAGTAATTTAAGCTTTTCACTTCCCTCCATATTCGATGCAAACAAAACGCTTATCCTATCTTTAGCTTTTTTCCCACTGTGACATGCATCCCCTTTAAAATCTAATGTTTTATTGGGTTGCATTTTAAAGTCCTGTCTCGTCAGTATTGAAGATATCTTTGGGGTCGTATTCTTCAATGATAGGTGGAAGCGTCTCTTTAATCCAATCGGACACTACCTCCATATTTACGCTGTTACTCTCTCCACATAATGCACAAAATTTCAGTCTGTAACGCTGCTTGAATTTTTCTAACCACCCATCACTTGCCTTAAAATCTTCTGGTGGAATCCCTAGCATGACGGCGTATTGTTCTGCTCGAGATTGGAAAATTGGTCCATTAATAGAAATGTTTGCTGCACGAGCATCTTTTAACCACATCACAAGTAAATCTAACTCGGAAAAAGCTGTCGCTCGCATTCGCTTACGTTTGCCTGTAACACCACGTGCATGTTCGCTCCTTTAATTACCGGCATTTTTTAAAATTGTGGATAACGAGTTTTTTTTGATGCTGTATTGAAGTGCTATCAATGTCTTACTTTTCTTGATCGCAGCAACTTCTTCTAAAATCTTGATTTTAGTATCCAAGGGCAAATTAATCCTTGTAGGTTTCGATTTTTCTGCTTGCGCCATGATAGCTGATGTCAACCAAGTTTCAGCTCTGGCTGGAAGCAGCAACACCTGCGCAGAAAGCGTGCGCCGTAGAGCACCTCGCTCTAACTTCCGGAAATGCGCAATACGTTGAGCAGTAGGTTTTCAAGGTCGGCTTGCCGCTTACTATACGAAGGAGAAAGCTGCGCGCGAGATCGTGTTAAAAATTACTGGTACATCTGAAAGTGCGAACTTAAGTAGGATTAGATTATTAAAATTATCGTAAAGCAGTTCGTTATAAAGGTGGTCTTTAGTACGTGAATAGATGTTCACAAAACCGAAAAAATGGTTCGTTTTACGGAGCTGTTCGTTGTATGGTTGGATTTGTACCATGTGATCAGAAGGCGGCCAATCAAATATGTACGAATTGTTCGTTATAGGGAAAAATTCGTTATTTAGAGGTGCGTTATATCGAGTGTACTGTATCTGTTTGAATGCTGGTTCCTGTACATTCATAAGTGGCACACCTATTAGATAACGACGCACAATATGCAAAATTCTAAAGATCGACCGGATACCGTTTTGCCGGATCCGGGTCAGTTCCGGATCCGGGTCAGTTCCGGATCCGGACCGGTACCGGATAATTCACACACAAAAACGAAATAAAGCCGTTTTATTTTTTCCCCTATATAAGTTGCAGCTATGGTGTTAATTTTCTCTTTGTTTCACATTATTTTCTTGCATTAAAAACGTAGAAGTGCTATTATGAGTACCAGTATAGTATAATTACATGTAGGCTATAGAACTGTTTTTGCAATGTTGCTAAATTCTGCAATTTTTTTTTGCAACAAACAAAGCACTCATCAGGTTAAACAGAAAACATTTTTCTAGTTGAAGGATTTCTCACTGATTAGCCTACTGCTTCATTTCGAAAAATAATTAGCAAAATTTGGCAATATTTGTGAAACCAGTATGTAGTCCACTTATTTATTTTAGATTAAAATTATTGAATTTTGGTTGCATTAAAACATAATCCAAATCACAACAGGTCTTTTATTTACAGCTTTAAATTGCTTTCGTTCCGTTTTGTATTGTGCAGTATAACAAAGACCGAAGGCAAAAGAAAAAAAAAAAACGAAACCAACATAAAAAAAGCTGCATTTTTTTTAATTTTATGAACAAAACTGTCTCGACTCTTGCAACATGGATGTGGGGGGGAGGATTGAGGCTTAATGGCGCGTCGACAGCTTGATCATTAGCGCCAACCTCGGTCACAGTGCAGTGGTCCGGGTTGCTACTGCACCACACATTACAGAGATATTTTTCAAACCCCCAATCTAAATCTCGTCATACATCTGTATCTCCTGCAAAAATTGAAAAACACCGGACAGGAGAACAGACTTATCGCCCAATTGACGCGCAATGTCATGCGGAAGACGGAAACGACGACGAATACCATCAAGATGGCGACAATCAACAAGGAAGTGCCGGACCGTAAGTGGCCGTCGACACCAATAACATTCAGGAGGGTCAACCCCCCGCAAAAGGAAACGGTGAGTAAGTCGGGTGTGACCAATGCGCAAACGGGCCAACACAACCTCCTCACGGTGACACGCCGAGTGCCATTCCTCGACGGTGCCCTTAATTGCTAGTAACTTATTACCGTCCTGTCTGACCCACAAGGTCTGCCAAAAAGCGTGTAACCTCAGACGAAGAGCTGGAAAGGCGTCTGAGGGAACAAGGCTGAGATCTCGTTCGAGAGGGCCAGAAAGGACCCGTTTCGCTGCAGAATCAGCTTGCTCATTTCCACCAATCCCAACATGGCCCGGGATCCAGCAGAAAAGCACTGTTTTCCGCTGGCCAGGCAAGCGGGAAAGCAAAGCTTGGACACGTCGTGTCAAGGGGTTCCGAGAATTGTAATTCGCCAAGGACTCCAGGGCACTCATGGAATCGCTAAAGACAATGAAATGGGTGCCCTGAAGGTCAAGGATCCATTCCACCGCCAAACCAAGAGCCAAAAGCTCTGCAGAAAACACAGAATAGCCTGATGGAAGGCAATGGGCAACCGTTACTCCCCTACACACACAAGCACACGCCACGCCAACGTCCGACTTCGACCCATCAGTAAACAGCCGCTGATAACCGGCGTACTGGGAACACAGCCGCCGGAACTCCTGCAAGTACCTTGCTGGTAGAGTGGAACCCTTCGGGAGGGACGCCAGAGCGAACATGAAAATGCCACTTGGGACAAGCCAAGGGGCCACTGGCATCTCCCCAAGCCTCAAGACGGAGGGCATTTCACAGGCTATCTCCTGACAGGGCTGCTGGAGCCTATCGGGGAAATCACCCTTACCCACCCTGCGTCTACTGACTCGCAAGTCTGGCCCAAAAACCATGGACCAAGCAGGACTGAATTGCACAGCACGCAAACACACAGCATACTGAATGGCAAGCTTCCGCCAACGAATGGCCAAAGGTGGCTCCGAGGCCTCAGCATAGAGGCTGACCACTGGAGAAGTTCGAAATGCCCCAGTCGCCACACGCAGGCCACTGTGATGTACAGTGTCCAACATCTGGAGAGTCGAGTCACTAGCCGAATCATACACCATGCATGCAAATCAAGTTTGCTGCGGACAAGGGCTCGGTAGATGCGCAACATGGCAGCACGATCGGCACCCCATGAAGGGCCCGACAGAACCCGCAAGATGTTAAGTGCCCGCAAAGACTTGTCTTTAAGTTGGCGCAAGTGTGGAAGCCAAGATAACCTGGAATCGAACACCAGACCCAGGAAACGTGCCTGTGGGACAACAGGAATTTATGCCTGTCCCAAGTACAGGCAAGGATCTGTTTGCAGTGTTCGTTGGTGGCAAAAGTGGACGCACACAGTCTTGTCTGGAGAAAACCGGAAACAATTACTGATCACCCAGGTCTGGACTTTGTTAACTGCCAGTTGTAGCTGCCGCTCGCAGGTCTGCATGCGAGCCGCCCGAAAGCGCAGGCCAAAGTCATCCACAAACAAAGACTGGGGAGCAGAAGCTTGCCGAGCAATGGGGTTGATCCCAATAGCAAACAAGATGACACTAAGAACACCTCCTTGAGGCACAACATTCTCTAAGACAAACGGGCGGGAAAGAGTCGCCCCGACACGAACGCGAAAAGAACGGCCGGAGAGGTAAGCGGAAAGGAACAGTGGCATCCGTCCCCTCAAGCCACAGTCATAGAGTTACGGAGAATCCCATCACGTCAGGTCGTATCATAAGCCTTCTCCAAGTCAAAGAAAACTTGAACCAGATGTTGACGCAGGCGAAAAGCCTCCCTCACATCTGATTCAAGGGCAACAAGATGATCGATAGTTGACCGAAACCGTCGAAAGCCACACTGGGACGCAGATAAGAATCCCTGTGATTCCAACACCCAGACCAACCGCTCACTGACCATCCGTTCCATAAGTTTACAGACGCAGCTAGTCAGAGCGATTGGGCGATAACTGGAAGGAGAAGTAGGGTCTTTGCCCGGTTTCACAATCGGGATGACCACTGCTGCCCTCCTAACAGCTGGAATAGAGCCCTCCGCCCACACACGGTTGAACATTTCCAGCAAGAACTGCTGGGAGGCAAGAGGCAGATGTTTCAACAGCTGATAATGAACATCATCAGGGTCTGGGGGGGGGAGTCATGCGACTTGGACAAAGTTGAAACAAATTCCTGCCTGGTGAACGGCAAATTGTACTGCTCCAGCCCGTCGGAGCGAAAGTCAAGAGAGCGAGCCTCATCCCTACGCTTAATCCCGAGGAAACCAAGATCATAATGGTCATCACTCGAGACCAGCGCAAATGCAGACGCAAGACAATCGGCGATATCCAGCACAGATGAAACCATGGCGTTCACCACCCTCAGCTGTGATACCGGGGAAGGCACGGTCCTCCCCGAAATCTGGCGCACCTTCCTCCACACCTGCTGAGAAGGCATGGAGCGCGTGATCGAAGAAACATAAGCCGACCACGAAGCACGCCTAGCCTCACGGATGACAAATCTGGCACGGGCACGACAGCGCTTAAAAGCAACAAAATTGTCAGTAGTTGGGCTAACCGTAAATGCACGCAACGCTCGCCTGCGGGCCCGAATGGCCCGCCCGTAAGCAGGCGTCCACCACGGAACAAGAACCCGTCTCGGCTGCGTGGACGTACGCGGGATAGAAGCATGAGCAGCAGCGAGGATTACATCAGAGAAATGAGTTGAAAGTTCATTCACATCAGTGAAGTCCTGCACCGCATGCTGGAAAACGGCAGCCTCAGCAAAGGCTGACCACTCAGCTCGTTTAAGCGCCCACCGAGCTGGCCTGGAGGCCACAGAACCCCCTCGTGTTGTGGACAACACAATGGGGAGGTGATCGCTCCCATGCTGATCGGCAGTGACAGCCCAAGTGAAGTGAACCGGGATAGCTAGAGAGCAAAAGGCCAAGTCCACCGCTGACCAATTACCTGTGGCCAGATTGCAGTGGGTCATGGCACCATCGTTCAGGACACAAATGGACCCCCTCTGCATCCACTCCTCAAGGATTCTCCCCTTATTATCAGTATGAGGTCCTCCCCACTGGACATGGTGGCTGTTAAAAGTCGCCCAGCAAGAGGAAAGGGGCAGGAAGCTGGCGGACCAAGTCCTCCAGGTCACCAACCCAAAGACCTCATCCGGTGGCAAATAAAGCGAACAGACAGTAATATCCAAATGGAAAGAAACTCGAACTGCTACCGCCTGAAATCTAGTGTGCAGAGGCACACGGGTATGCGGCTGAGAGTGTTGAACCAGCACAGCAACACCACCATGTGCACGTGGCACAGGGTCTGCATCCAGACGGTAGACAGAATAACCCCGAACAACGGATTATGTGACGCCTTAAAGCAAGTTTCCTGGAGACAGCAGCACAGAGGTCGCCAATGCGACAAAAGCAGTCGCAGCTCTTCTGCATGGGTCCGATAACTTTGGCAGCTCCACTGAACGATGGTATGCGCAGGCATTAGGACGGGCTTAAGACTGAATCATCCTCCTCAACTCCTCCCCTGGGTGATCCGAAAACATCTGAATCCTCCCTTGAATCAAAAGTCGGAGTGAGGTCCAGAACGAAGTTGTCCTCGGAAGGAGGAAAAAGTTCAGGAGAAGAGGAACAGGAAATCTCTCCCTGCTCCATGGGTAAAGGAGTATCAAATTGTGGAGGGGGCGCAATGGACCCCTCAGCAAGCTGGTCGGTCAACGACCGTTTCACCTTCTCTCCTGGTGGCGACTTCCTCACGGGTGGTGTTGAGGCTTTACCAGCAGGAGCCTTCTTCGACACTTTCTGTGGTGCACTACGGGCGGGAGGAGGCTTAACTGCAGCCTCAACCTGCCTGGGAACAGTTACAGGAACAGTAGCAGGAGCAGAAACATTCGCAGGCTAGGCAGCAACCGCTTCCGAAGAACCCAAAAGACCCTGCAAAGATGGATGTTGCTGGGTCAACAAAGCAACAAGCATGCCTATCGTCCTCGTCAAAGATCTGAGCTCAGCGCGCAGATCCGCCAAATCAGCAGACTCACTAACTGGGCCAGGCAATGGCGCACTGCACACCTGCGCAAAAGATCGGGCCATCGGCGCTGCCGATAGTTTAGCCTTCTTCCGGGCCTCCGAGTAGGAAAGCCCGTCCTTCACCTTTAATTCCTGCACACGACGTTCCTCTAAATAAACATGGCAGTCCCGTGAAGAGGCTTGGTGCTGACCACCACAGTTGATGCACTGCTCTGGGCCAGCACAGTCAGCGCCTTCATGGGCTGCCTGAGCACAGCTAACACAGGAAGGCTTACCTTTACACGAGCCGCTGGTGTGGCCGAAGCGTTGACAGCGAAACACCGCATTGGATTCAGTACATAATTCCCGACCTTCAACCGCAGGTAACCGGCAGTAATGTGCTGCGGTGCAAATGGCGTATCAAAGGTCAGGAAAAAGGTGTCAGTTGGCTGGGCACCATTCTCGCCTTTCCGCGTCAAACGCTTCACAGCCGTAACGCCTTGTGACTTGAGTTCGTCCAGGATGACATCATCACTGAGACCCCTCAAATCAAAGCACGTCACGACCCCCTTACTGCTACGATGTGGCTCCACACGCACCGGGCATATTCCCAGTGCACTCGCCTTCAAAAGCCTCTTTGCCTGAGCATCGTCCGCAACTTCCACAAGGTATCCCCCAGCACGGAGCCGAGAGACACCCTTCGGATATGAACCACAGATCCCTTTCAATGCTTTGTGGACAGCGAATGGACAGAGTTGTGCAACATCTCGGCCCACGCCTGTCACCACCAAGAACTTCGGGACTTGGTCCCGACTTTTACTGACGTCTGGTAACAGGGCATCAAGCCCAACCATCTCTGATTCCCTTCTCTGGCGCTTGCTAGTGCAGCGAGGAGGGGAACAAATTTTTTTTTTGGGGGGGGGGGAGTAGATGCCATGTAGAGCAAAATGAAGTTGCGGCGGTGCGCCCCCCAGAAAAGAAAACCCTGTGCGGCAGTCGGGTGATGCAGGGCCGGAAGCCGCATATCCAGGGCCGTGCACCAGGAAGCTAACACCGCCGTCTATCTCGGTGAGGTGGCAGCCTAAGCATGCCGAGAGGCGAGGCCACCAAGGAAGCCGTACACACCACCTCCGTCGATAACCCAAACAGTTCGGGTCCGTGATGCAGATGGATACAGAACAAGCCGCCTCCCCACATCGACTGGACCCGAAAGGTCATAGCCGATTGACCTTAGGCCGGCTCGCCCAGGCCACCCGTCCTCCAGATTAAGGAGCCAAAGCCCGAAAGCCAGGATCTCCGCCTCCACGGATTACTAGGTTGCAGCACACGGCCAACATGCTGGGGGATGAGGAAGCCCAGTGGCCAGAACGGGAAATTGGAATCAAACCCAAAAGGAGATTCAAACCGCCAAACATCCTCTAAGCAGCCACCCCGGGCCCGGTTTGTCTGGATGTCCCTTCACCTC
>JAHWFP010252164.1:1605-20631 GCA_023313725.1 Lithobius niger | reverse complement strand
GACCACATTCAGGCTGGCAAGTGAAATAAAAATTAAAAAAAAAGGAAATATAGGAATATTAATAATATTCCTATATTTCCTATTTTTTAAATTTTTATTTCACTTGTTAGCCTGAATGTGGTCATTGGGTTTGTTTTTGGAATTTTGTAGGGATCGACTGAGTCCGGATATATCTGGATCCGGCGCCGGATAATGCGGTATCCGGTAAGATCCGGATCCGGCCAAAATATTGAGCCAGATACCGGTTGCCACACAACCAAAACATGTCGCCGTAAACATGTTGCATACCTCGGTAAAATAAATCGGCGTAAAATAACTAAGCGATCTACGGGTATAAAAAATTGCAGATGTATTATAATATACTTGGGATAATCTTATTAGGTTTTCATAACTAAAAAAAAAGTCAAGGTTCGACTACGTAAATGCGCTTACGAAAATATTCATCTTCCGTTGCAGTACATGGGAGACCTTGAAACGATGGTCCTCTGGTTATTCTTCCATTACAGCGTTGTTTACGGCTTCCGAAATCCTTTTTTTATGTTTTTAATACCGTAGAAGTAGTTTAAAGTTGTTTTATTCCTAATTTATATTCGGTATCGGTGATGGCAGTCAGTTTACGGCCGCCAACGCGCTCAAAGAAGAATGATATTAAGGTGGTTTGATCGCGCTCCCTGTCCCTGCCGGCTGTCCGCCAACAGACGCGCACGTGCTAGCTTCAATGGCTGTGACCTTGACTCGCTTCCAGTGACGTCACATGCGAATGGCCCCCGTTGCGATAGTGATCACGTGGTATACACGTGCCAATCGGGGAATCCCAGCTTTCCAACGCGACCAAGATGGCGGCCGTTTATTGCGTTGTCGAGTTACGACAGCTTGAACCAAGGTCTACTTTTAGCAAACAAAAGCAATTTCACGTTAATGTTGACGACACGGCCAACAAAAACATCAATTAAGGTAATTAAAAGATGATATTAAATTAAATGAATCCAAAATAGGCGTGCCAAAGTACCTAATTCAGTAGGAATTACACCTTCGTTGTATGCAATGGCAGTTTTCTTTGCAAACGCTTTGAATCGAGAGTGCGTCGGGAGTTTTAGAAACGGTTTTGAAGTGACGATAAATCGTGGTTTGGACGCCAAGGGGTTAAATTTGAAAAGTAAGACGGTTTAATGACGACATCAAAAACTAGCAAGAAATAATAGCATGATAAACCAAAGATGACTTCCATGTTGCAAGAGTTGAGACTGTTTTGTTCATAAACTGAAAAAAAAATACAGCTTTTTTTATGTTGGTTTCGTTCTTTTTTTTTTTTGCTTTTGGTCTTTGTTATACTGTACGCAAAACAAAATGGAACGAAAGCAATTTAAAGCTGTAAATAAAAGATCTGTTTTGATTTTGTTTTAATGCAACCAAAATTCAATAATTTTAATCTAAAATAAGTGGACTACATACTGATTTCACAAATATTGCAAAATTTTGCTAATTATTTTTCAAAATGAAGCAGTAGGCAACAATGAGAAATCCTTCAACTAGAAAAATGTTTTTTTACTGATTAACCTAACGAGTGCTTTGTTTGACTGCTTCAAAAAATTTTGCAGAATTTAGCAACATTGCAGAAACAGTTCTGTAGCCTACATGCAATTATACTATTCTGGTACTCATAATAGCGTAAGACTTCTACGTGATGTAAGAAAATAATGTGAAACAAAGCGAAAATTTACACCATAGCTGCAACTTATAAGGGGGAAAAATAAAACGGCTTTATTTCTTTTTTGTGTGTGAATTACCCGGTATCCGGTACCGGTCCGGATCCGGCACATAGATCCGGAACCGATCCGGCACTGAATCAAATTATCCGGAACCGAGCCGGATCCGGCAAAATGGTATCCGGTCGATCCCTAAATATTATCCTCAAAATATAGGTCAAATATAGGAATAACATTGGTTATTTTAATACTTACTTAGCTTGCAAGATCAAAGAAGAAAAACGAGTTCAATACTTTATAGTCTGTAGATTTTTTCACTGGAGGCTTGTTTTGCTGATTACAGAGTTCCCGAATAAGTTTTCGTTTTTTCTCTTTTATAGTTTCCTGCACTTTTCGCTTTTTTTTGTCTTTCAGTGTGGGCGCTCTCCATTTGTTTTTGCGCAGCAGCAACCATCATGTTTGCAACGGAAATTCTAGTCATGTCTCATGTCTTTCTTAGTTAATGCTCTTTGAAGTTTCTGTTGCAACTTTTAGTTGAAGCTTCAGCTGATGTGAAGCGGTAACTTTTTCATTTACATTTTATCTTCAGTTCCTTCTCTAACAGCAATAAACCGACGCTTTTTATTTAGTTCTTCTTGTCGTTTCTTTGCTGTTTCCAACTTTTTTTAAAATCATCTTTTTTCTTTGCCTTAAGAGCAAGCTCTTCTTCCTCTTTTGTCCTCCTTAAAGACAATGTAGGTATGATAGGCACGTTTGGCAGCTTTAATCAGCTCCTGTGTGATTACTAAATACCGATGGCCTGGTCGTAACTTCGACTGACGCTACGGTTTGTCACTCTTTTGGTGGTACGTAGTTATTGGCGAGTCACTATGATGAGCAGCCAAAGTAAACGGTTTGTTTACTTTGGCTGCTCATCATAGTGACTCACCAATAACTACGCACCACCAAAAGAGTTCTAGGTCTTTCAAATTTGAAAATTTTTGATAGTTTTTACAACTATCTTCATCAGGCGTGAACTGTCTTCCTACCCACCAACGATCACAATTTGAATTTCGTGCCACACTACTCGTGTGGCACGAAATTCAAATTGTGATCGTTGGTGGATAGGAAGACAGTTCACGCCTGATGAAGATAGTTCCAAAATCTATCGAAAATTTGCAAATTTGAAAGACCTACAACTCTTTTAGTGGTGCGTAGTTATTGGTGAGTCACTATCCTGTGTGATTGGAACGAGGTCAGGTCCAGAGTAAAATTTCAGTGCCCTGTACAGTTCTAAGAGCACAAATTGTTTCTGCCGTGAGTTGAATCTTCTCTGAAGTTACAACGTGAGCATTTTCAGAGAAGCCTCTCTCAACATCAGAATTTCCATGTAGAAGCACTAAAACACATTTTAGGCCTACTAAAAGCTTCTAGGGCACTGTACTTAAATTTCCTTTCACAATTCTTTAGCTTGAAAATTCTAGACCAGTATGTGTCAACTCTTTCGTGAGGGATGGATTAAATGTTATCCAAGAAAGAGTTTCTATTCGTGTACAATATGCGGCATTAAGCATGTATGTGAGAAATATAGGAAGATATAGGAATTTTTTTTAAATATAAGAATATATAAGAACCCCTAAAAATATAGGAAAATACAGGAAATATAGAACGCTTGCCAGCCTGCACATTTGTTTTTGGAATTTTGTGTATTGTGCGTCGATCTAATGGCTTCTTCATTCCAAAGGAAACATGTTGACATTTTTAAAGTGGCACACCTCTTTCTTGGCAATGTTGTATCGCCATCGATTCCAATGCCCGGAGGTGTTGTTGTGCAGCAGGACTTGCAGGAAATGCAAATGTGAGCAGACGAAAAGTTTGTTGGAAGGAGAGGAGTGGACGTTTTAGCAGTTCTCCAGGCATCGCCTGAAGAAAACGTTTAGTAAAAACAGTCGACATTTTGCCAGTTTTCAGCATTGACCTTTTCAGCAGTGTACTTTTTGGTCGGGTGTAATGTATACTTTTTATCACGTACAACAACCAATGTAAAACGACCGAATTATCGGTTTTTGCCATTCCTAATGAAAAGACGGTACAAGCAAGTACACTGCATATTTTCAATGATTAGGATAATCTTACCTGTAACCAATGCCAGTCTCTCAATGCCATCAAAGTCTGCATGTTCAATAGCCATGATGCCATTATCAGCAAAGAGTTGTTCGGGGTAATTATAAATTAGTTGTCTAAGCAAAAAAAAAAAAGACAGAAAACTACAGTAAGACATTTAACTCCATACAATGCATAATGGGCTAATGGCAAAAGAAGAATTATACTAGAGCTATCTACTGATGGGGCCCAAAAGTTAGTTAAAGCGGCAATAAATGCTTGAATTCTCAAAATGTTTATAATGTATACGTAGTCACAAAGAAAAGGCCAAAACGGAGACAATAAGGTAAATAAATGATTCGCAGATCGAAAAACAGAAGCCAATAATGGATGGACTCCATCAGCACCCTATTGCTATACGACGAGCTAGCCATATCGTTCGCTTCAGTCGCTCTACTGGCGTCGATCCACGCTTCATATAACTAACTTGGTTGATTTCCAGAGCACCTCAGCACATAACTAATAGCTTCAAGACAGTTTGTCACAAATTGTAACACAAATGAATCGAAAATTCATAGTTCCATAAAACGAGTCAACAATGGCTGGCCTGAAAACAAACTGAAAATCGCAAGAGCATTACTAGTTGTTGAATTATTTTGATTTCTTATGGCTTTTGAGATCGATATGTCATGTTTGTCATTTCATACTGATGCAAAACATGATAGCGGTTTAAAGAGTTTTTTTCTTTTTTAAAATTTTGGATGAAGTTTTTGACTTTTGATGATGGAGTAAACATTCCCAGTACAGAAATAACGTTGCAAAATGGACACGTTTAATTTAATGTTTAATTTAAAGCCGTCCCCTGATTTTTGCCAAATACACTGCCCAAGCCCATGGGCATTTAATACATAATTAACGGTAGTAGGCTCTGAAGGAACAAGTGACAGAAATAAATTTAATAACCACACAAGTCTAAAAACTTACCTATTGATAAAAACATTAATGTTGTGCTTCAGAATGAGTTCCACCTTTTCTTTCATTTTTTCTTTTTCCGCTACCTCCAGATCGGCTACTTTGGAGCATGAATCCACACGAACTCGTGAACCGAATACTTTGATCTTGTCCGTGTCCATGGGTGTATTTGCGATAAGGATCCGTGCCTTCTCAATGCGTTTTGGCTGGTTGATACCCACTTTCTTGTCTAACAGAAATCCTAAAGAAAAATACAAGTTGGGAGTGTAAAAATAATTTATGACTAAACTTGCAATATATCTCTAAAGAGCAATCCCTGCAAAAAGTCAGCGGTATCAAAACCAACATTTGCAGATACGAAGCAAGTTTTAAAACTGCTCTTACTGATTACTCGTTATTAAAACAAGAGACAAGTGAAAATAGCCATCTGCACCAACGTTGTTACGGCTTAAAACAACGAACCACAAAGATACTTGTTGGATGAAGCTAATCATTAGGTACATATGACCACAGAGACACTTGCCAGATGTGCTAATTATTAAGGTTCAACCGAGTAAGATTTAGCACGTCAGCATTATCAAAAACGGCATGAACTAAAAGTGCACAATTTTTATACAGGGTGGTCCACAAAAAACTGACGACCCAACATTTTCGAAGTTAGCACCCCTCAGAACCAGGAGAGGACAGAAATAAAATCTAATGAAACAGGAAGATTTCTGTCCACTCCTGTTTCTGAGGGGTGCTAACTAGAAAAGTTGGGGTCCTGTTGGGTCGTCAGTTTTTTGTGGACCACCATGTATCACAAGTGAGAAAAAATGGACAGCCTAGTTTAGCTAGCTGGAGCTTATGTCTGAGAAGCTTTGCCCCATTATTAACAACACAAATCACACTTTCACCACCAGTACAACAATTTAGCAGAGCACAACCACATCGAAAGTCCACTTAAAGTTCGGAGAATTGTCTGTTCTTTCTTCGGAAGTTTACTTGTTGCTTAAAAAACAAAGATGGCCTAAGCTACATGATAGTTACCCTAATTCAAACTTCCCTCTCACGTACATGATACGTGTGACACGTGAGAGGGGAGTTTGAATTGGGGTAAACCGACTGCAACATCATGTAGGCTATGCCAGCTTCGTTTTTGAGCAACAAGCAAACTTCTGACGAAGGAGAATGGACAATTCTCCAAAAATTTAAGTGAACTTTCGATGTTTCAGTGGTCTACTAAATTGTCGTACTGGTGGTGAAAGTGTGATTTGTGTTGTTTTATCATCGGTTTTCCAGATTTGCCCATACCCAGATGCTAAACATAAGGACCTGGGTTCAAGTCAACTTGGGGCATTAGTTTTATCTTCCTTAGAGTATCGTA
The DNA here is from genome assembly GCA_023313725.1 of Lithobius niger. Taxonomy (NCBI): domain Eukaryota; kingdom Metazoa; phylum Arthropoda; class Chilopoda; order Lithobiomorpha; family Lithobiidae; genus Lithobius; species Lithobius niger. The sequence goes on along the minus strand of JAHWFP010252164.1, from coordinate 14,505 downwards.
TACAGCACAGTCACAAGGCCAGGCGTTAAGAACTTTATGAATTTGCTTACCTTCATCAAGGAAAGAGTCCGTAAGACTGCCACCCAATTTCTTGATAATCTGAATGGCATCTAATGTACCAGTTCCCTGAAAGAAATTTAAGCTAGTATGAAGATTCCTAACTGCAAGTACAAGACAAGCATTCAGGCAATTCATGATACTAAAAGAGAAAAACATGGACTCCACGTGCAACTTTTAAAACTAGTAGAACCAAAGAAAATTTGCAAGCATAAAGGTGAGTTCATTCAGACATCAGTACATATCATTAGTCTCCTCTCTCAAGAGTCGAAATTTGATAGCAGACATGGACCATCTCACAAAAAAAAAACATTCTTTCTATCTTTATTACCCATAGCATATTCACAACACTTTTATGATAGTGATACCAATATGCACCGAATTGATAAAACTTAACAATGTAAACTGAACCAAATCAAATTAAAACTTTTTATAAACTGATACCAACATGCCCATCGTACACTATTAAGCTAAAGTTTCAGAGCTAAGGAAGAAAGCAAAGAGGAATAAACAATTGACTGTGTCAAGCAAGTCATTGGTGTGTATTATTGTATGGCACAAAGTGAGAGCTGAAGTAAACAAAATGGAGTTGACAATTAAGTGGAGCAATGTCATTGTTGAACATTGCAAGCCAAGAGCCGAAAGAAGTACTTTCAAAGTTGAGCATGGAAAGCCGTCTAGTAGATGTCACCAGCAACCAGGCGTTTGGAGAGAGGGAAAGGGAGGGGACAGAGGGTGTGAAAGGAAACCCATCCAAATTCAAATATGTGTGGGGAAGGGGAGCAGAGAATGGGTAGGACTGTTACTGCAGTCCAACAAACAAAAGCCACTACAAATAACTAGGTGCAAAAGCAGAACTTCTTTTCTATACTTAAACGCTGGACAAGATTAGTGCACAAGCTTTTATTTGGAAATGCAGGCATTTTCCAGCTTTCCCGAGGACTTACGAGCTAAATGAACAATTTTTTACAGGCACGAATGACCAATTGATAAGTGCTCACCTAAATAATTGCAGTTCTTAAAAATAAGTTAATTTTTGTGCGTTAACTTGATACTCCCTTACAGTTAAAAAAAAAAACCACCAGTACAGTCATCAAAGGTAACAAATATATACCCAACCAAAACAAAAGATTTTTTTTGTTAAAGATAAGTAACTTCCATGATCACAGTCTTACGCAGATTTCACAGCTGCTTGCAAAATGAACTCTGCTCACTGTTATCACCACTTTGTGAAACGTTTCTGGTGCTAATCTTGACGTAAGGCAGGTCGATGACTCTTTAAAACTTAACACATTAGCTTTTACTGTTGCTGCACTGTTCAAGACTTTGCCGTGCCACTTTTGGAATTAAGTTTAGCACTTTTTTCTTCTTAGTTATAATCAAGCTTGTAGTGTGCTAATGTTAATGTTTTTTTCTATTTTAATTCTGCAAAATTGCTCAAAAATCTTCCCATAATTTTATCAGAATGGCAACAGAAATTATTGCGAATGTAGCCTAAATAATTTGTCAGAAATTACTAGTCTTTTGCTTTAGTAAAGGGATCCGATCGGCAGTCAGGAAAACAAGGCTTTTTGGTGCCAAGTTTTCTCTCGTTCGAGTCAAATTTTTTTAAAGAAAACATGAAAAATTTTAAGTGTCTTCAGGGGAGGCACTGTTCTGCAAAAGCAAATGTCGAAAATGATGCGAGTTTGATATCATTGGTGGTCAAACTTGCATGCAACGTGGCCAGAGATTACGTCAAATTTACGTTACTTACCACGTTGATGAGTGCCAAGTTAACCCACCACGAAACCTTTCGGGATTTCAAGATTCTACAGGAATTCTGCTTAAAATCAGTTGAAAAACGAAACTCGTACCAAAACTACAAGTCAGGACTCCACCATTTATTGAACGAGTGTACACTAGCTAGTTTGGCTCTGCAGTCATAATTTCCTTCTACCTGTGATGCACTACAGATCAGTTTCAAACCTAAACTCGCACATCGTATTAAAATTTCACACCCAATCAAGCAATTCACTGAAGATGAAAATGTAACGTGTGGAATTTCCTGACCAAAATTTTTAGTCACACTTAATAAATGCAGGGTAAAGACAAAACAAAAGGTGTGCGTGTGGGTAACCATTTTTAAGTGGTTGAGTATTTTGGTAAGTATATCACTGAGTATGCTGTTAACAAGCTCAAAACAAGAATGGCTTCAGCAAGATAAAAAGCAGAAACTACTGCTTGTATGGTGCTCCATTCAACTGAATGTTACACACCCACATTTAGCCATAATGGCTATTATTGGCAGTTGGTGACTTAAAAATAGAGTAGTTTCAACTGACGAGCCCAAACAAGGGCAAAACAATCTGCCTAAAGACCAGCTTGATTTTAAGTTAGTATGCCGAGCTAATGCCAGATGGCGAATGAAAATTGCACAAGCACAGAGTGAGGTATCGAGATGGAAACTTATTTTGTTGGCTAGGTAACTTACAAATGACTGATCGTATGTTGATATTTCATTACTACATTATTACTTGACATTGTTTGGCAAGTGTTTGGAATTTTAAACACCTATTGTTTCTTTGGTCAGGCGCTAAATACAAGGTTTTTTCTGGATTCTACATGTTACATCAATTCGATCAGAATTAGAATTCGCCAGTCGAAGTGGTCCTCTGTATTTGACAGGGATGCGCGCAGTTCACCACTTACATGCCAACTTGTCTCAAGAGATTGCGGTGCACAAGATGATGAATACTGGGGTTAGAAGGTGGCTGTAGGTTAATCAGAGGTGTCCTCGTGCGCACATGTGCTGAATTGCCAGTGACTCAAGGGCTGTTAGATGTCGATCTTCAGCGGAATTAGACATGAGAAGAGTGATAGTCCCCTCCCAGGCTATGGGTGTTTCGTTTCCATTTGGTGGGATGCAATGTTGTTTTTTGCCACGTGATTCCTTGTGTCAGCAAAAAACAGCATTGCATTCCCCCACATGGAAACGAAACACCCCATAGCCTAGCAGGGGACTATCACCTTTCCTGTATCTAATTCCAGATGTACACTTAAGAACTAGGGATCGACCGAGTCTGGATAATGCGGTATCCGGCCATTATATTGAGCCGGATACCGGTTGCAACACAACCAAAACTTGTCGCCGTAAACGTGTTGCAAGCCTCGGTAAAATAAATCGACGTAAAATAACTAAGCGATCTACGGGCATAAAAAAATGCAGATGTAATAATTACAGTGTAAATTAGTGCACAAAAATATACTTGGGATAATCGTATTAGGTTTTCATACCTAAAAAAAAAAGGTGAAGTTCGACTACGTAAATGCGCTTACGAAAATATTCATGTTCCGTTGCAGTACATGGGATAATAATAAATAATTTACAGCAAAGAAACTGTATCGGAGAGCGAAGGAAAGGGCTACTTCCACTTACTCGCAAACAGAAATTACAGGACTCTGAATGATATTAAAAACAGTAAAAAGTAAAACAGTGCAGGTTAATATACCCTAAGTCTTATAAAAAACACTTCATAAACCTGGAAAGATCTACACCCATAACAACCTTTTTAAATTCCCGCAGGGAACCCGCCGAGACCGCTTCCGATGGGAGAGAGTTCCAAACTGGGACAACCCGATTTGCAAAAAAGTACTTATAATTATCTGTGTGAAACGAGCCATACATTAATTTAAATGGATTACCTCTAGTCAAGATATTGTGACTTAAAGTAAAAAACTTTTGTGGCTCCACAGCAATCTGATTATGCAGTATAGAATATGTCAGATAAAGATCAGCTTTTAGACGCCGCACCTCCAATGACTTCAACCTGAGAATCCTTAGACGTTCCATATATGGCAGATTAAACAATCCCGGAATGTATTTCATAAACGCTTTCTGAACCGATTCGATGCGTTTAATATCCTTGATAAGGTATGGGGACCAGACTTGGCTGGCATACTCTAATACAGGACGGACAAAAACCGAGAAAGCCCACATTAAGGTTGCTCTATCTTTCGACACAAAACAACGCCTAATGAGTTGTGCCCTTATTTTTGCTCGTGGCGATATGATTGCAATGAGTGGTCGTCTTTAGGTCCGCTGAAATCCAAAGACCAAGATTTTTAGTGACCTTTACGTCATTAAGTTGACATCTGTCGAGGGAGTAAGGAAGTTGGAGGTTATTTCTACCAAAATGCATGCTGTTACACTTGTTGTTATTAATAGGCAGTTGCCATTTTATGGACCAGTCTCTAATGTGCGCAAACTCAGATTGTAAGCCGGTATGGTCCACACAATCAATGACAACCTTGTACAGGCATACATCATCTGCGTATTTTGGCACTGAACATTGATTTTCAATAGTTTTCAGATCTTAACCAGCACAATGTTAGTGGGGTGAGAGGATTCCGGAACACCTTGTGAGGTGAGGCTTTGCGGACGGCCTGTTACCTTCACAAAACTTGTGCAAGCCGAACTCTTAACAAGACACCACAAGAACTCTGGACCGGTACACCGTCGTCAGTTCGTCACCTGCACGATTTTGGAACCAAGGCCTCTGCAGCAGTTCAAGCGCTAATGAGTGACGAGTAGCAACAGGTACGATCAAAAGTTTGAAACTTGATAGGCTACTGGATCCTAATCCCAGAGACGTATGAAGTCAAGAGACATCAGGTTCGAGGATGTGTTTGGCAAGCCAGTGAATTGTAGCAACGAGTTTGAAGAAGTATGCTACACACTTGAGAGCAAGCCAGGTCAGGTCTCAGCTAAGCCTGTTGAATGTTGTAAAGATCGAGGCTGAGAGAGGAACAGAATGTACCTTAAAGCCATGATGGAGTAGTGGAGGAATGCTTCTGCCGATGAGCTAAAGATCCTACAGTAAAACTTCACGCAACTCGCAGAAAATATAAAGGAGGCGACTTTGCTGAAGAAGTCAAACCGTCAGAGAAAGCGAGAATCTCATCAAGAAAGACAGATCGTATCGAGGTAAGTGCAGTAGTACGAAGATGAACTAATCAAAAGACCACCTGGGAAACAACAGTTCACCAGGGACTCTAGAGGATCAGTTGTGAAGAAGAGGAAAAATTCCCACATCATGGATTCACCAAACAAGAAGTGAACAACGAGTGGGGGAATATGTTGTAGTGAAATCGGGGCTTGCGTGATGCACTTCTGGTTTGACATGTAGGTATATCCGGTCGCTGATAGAGTTCAGTAGAAGGAGAGAGTTTATCTTCTGGAGCTGTCAGCATGGCGATCGGCGTGAACAATCGCGATCGTCCGAAATTAATTGTGTCTTCGTGATCAAGACAAATTACGAACAAGGCCCTTATGGATAGGGGACCTTCCTAGACAAAAAGATTTGGCCGAAGACAACATCGACAGCGCGAGAACTCCCGATAGCCAATGGCGTAACTAAACTTAACGTCATCGGGAGTTTCAAGGTCAAAACGAGTCTATCAGCCTGCCACAATAAACAGAAGGTATGCAGACGTTAGACGCTTACGCTAAACCCATGTAGAACTGTTAATTGCCCAACCATCTAATTGTGTTAGTTTTCATTCACCATGTTTACGTTTTGAACACTTACATTTCAAAGTAAAGGATATTTACCGTTCCGATATCGTTGCAAATTTTCGACAGTCAGTTTTTTTCTGGAGTGGAGGGGCTCAGAACGATTGTCTTCATCAGGCTACCACATCACCGCTTACTTCGTCGTGGTATTTCGTCTGCTGCTATCGTTCGTTGGAATGCAGCGGTAGGCCATACTGTCCGTAACTTGCAGGCCAGTACACCACTTCTCCGCAGCAACTTATTAAACTCTCTTCTTAGCAGGAACTGAATGTTTGGGTTTGAAGGTCCCTGGATATTCATCAGCACAGCCTTCTCTTGGCTGTGGTGTTGAATAGCCAGGGATTCTAGGCTTCTCAGATGCACATCATTGTTAGAGTTGGACTTGAAGAGTATAACAGTGCATTCCCAGTTGATTCGGTGTAGAGTTCCCTTGTGGTGGACCCCCCGTGTGAGAAACTGTTGCGACGTGCGACGTATGTCGCAGAAAATAATTGTGGTCAATTTTTTTAAGCCGCACTTTTTTAGATATATGTGGCAACGACGATAATTTTGCTAAATATTGACCGATTTTGACGTTCAAATACACCATTTTAACCCTTTTTTCGTCAGCCTTTCAATGATGCAAACCACAAGTCAGTAGCTCCACCCGTTCTGAAGTTATTTATAAAAAACCATTTAACCTACATTTTTAAACAAACGTGGCTTGCAATACAACGTGTTCGTGAAGTTTCTTATTTTCACTGTCAGTTTTAGAGTCTGAAGCAATACGTGAAACATGAAGTTCTGCGATTTGGAATATTTGTATGAAAAGACTTGGGGGGGGGGGGGGGGGAAGAAGGGAGTTCACCTGGTTCACCTGATGGTACTTTGAAAGTGTGGGCATGTCTGAGAGGTTGAGTTTTTGCGAAACGGAGTGGCCCTCCTGCAGGATACAGGATACAGGATTACAAGGAAATTTTTAAAACAGTTTTAGTTGCCATGTAGAGTACTTATTTCGACAAGCATTTTAAAAATGTTACTGTGGATAAGTAATGGGGGAAAAAGTTATAGAAAGGTTTTTAATGATTTTGATGCTTTACCATGCTTCAAAAAAAAAAAAGTTAAAAACTGTCACTCCAAAGGGCTTGTTTCCTTCAAAAATTCCAAAAAAGGAAAAATTAACCCTGCAGAAAAATGTTTAGGTTACAAAGCTGCGTGGCAGAAAGCTGTGGAACATTATAACACTGGATGGTGGACCGCTATGCCATTCGTTGCAACTTCATTGCTGGTGTCTGTGCGGCATGACCCTCGTGCGTATATCTTTTCTTGTTTCTCGCGCTGCATTCCAACGAACGAAAGCAAACGATTGATCACAACGAAGTAAGCGGTGTTGTGGTAGCCTGATGAAGACAGTCGTTCTGAGTCTCTCCAATTCCACAAAAAACCTGACTGTCTAAAATTTGCAAGGATATTGGAATGGTAAATATCCTTTACTTTGAAATCTAAGCGTACAAAACGTAAACATGGACTCGAATTTTCAAAGTAAGCGATGTGACATTTTAAAATTTTCATTCGATTACGGTAATACCAAAACTTCCTATTCTGTTATCTGTTTAGAAATGACAGACCCACCCCAGCATTTTCAAATTCTAAGTAAAATACCCCCATATGGCATTATCAATTACACTACCAAAATTATGGCTATATAAAATGGATATATGGCATTATCAATTACACTACCAAAATTAAATATTTGCAACCAAATTGCACCATCATTTTGTTTGTTGTAACAAAGGTCATACCTACCCCTCCAACATGCTGAGTGTTTGTTAGTTTCAAACCAAAGCACATTCTTTTGAAGCTAGCTTCCAAGCACCATTCAAGCAGTTAATTTTAAATTCTACTTACGCTAACAGTAGACCCAAGTTTCACCTTAGGGTCAAACAGTGTCTGAAAACCACGCCAACAAGAAAAATAAAATAAAAACAAACATGTTCTGCAACATAAAATCATTTTCAAAACAAATGTAACTTGAGTACTGTAATTGTAAATAGGGCAGCAATTTTAAACAGGGTTCGCAAACATTACCAACTACTATTTTCCGGACTCTTGAAGGAATATTTTGTTTCACTTTTCCATGCCTGTATCAGGGGACTGTTCCCAACCGCCGCCGTGCCTCCATTATACTCTTAACTATATGTCTTTCTGCGTAAAACGGGTTTGTTACTTTCCGTAAATTTACTAATGCTATTTTATGCTGAACGCAGGCAAAATAGTGAAGGGATGAGCAAACCTTATTTAATTTAAAGGAATCCAGAAATAATTACTTCTGGTTTTTGCAGTAACACGTAAAACAAAACAAAATCAAGCACTGTACAGGTCACATGCTAAATTTCAAGAATTTAAAGGGTTTAAACACTTGGGCAAACCCTATTAGAAGCTGTATGACCAAGAAGTTTAAGCAGTATACTGCTGCAATGGGGTGAAGCACAAGGAGACTGTTTAAAGGGGCGACAGAAACTAAAAATAAAATAAAATAGCAGTAGAACAAAAATGGAAAATTTGGACGTTAACCAGCAATTTATTTGGTACGTTTTTCACAGAGGAATTTCTGTTTCTCGGAAGAAAATAGCAATTCTCAAGAATTACATGTGATTTGATTCAGTTTAGATAGGTTTGTAGCAAATTGTTTACTTCAAACACCTCCTATATGTGTGTGAAATTCACTTGAATACTTTAAAAGTGTTTTCCACATCTCGTGCTTCCAGCTGTTAGCTCTATAGTTTGTGGTGAATCATGTTGCCAAAAACCTAAATTTTTATCTTTTGAAAATTCAGTCTTCGTTTAGCCTATTACTTACAGATTACAGGGAGGTCTTCAAAAAACTGACGACCATAATTTTTCTTAAGTCCAACTTTTCTAGTTAGCACCCTTCAGAACCAGGAGAGGACAAATCTTAGTTTCATTAGATTTGATTTCCGTCCTCTCCTGGTTCTGTGGAGTGCCAACTAGAAAAATGGACTTAGAAAATTTTGGGTCGTCAGTTTTTTGAGGACCATCCTGTATTAACAAGGCTTGGGTACCAATCCCATAGTATTTTTTAAACAAAATGTGAAAAATGAACACCAGCTAACCCTGGGTCAGCCAGATCGTGTTGACAGCCTTAGTGGTTTGCAAAACAACAATACAAAATACGAAGATTACGCCAATAGAACATGACAACTAATTGCTGGCAGAATGTCGTGGTAAATCTGTCATTGGCAAGGAATGTGGAAGGTTGTGGAAATGCACATTCAGTACACTAACAAACAAGCTATTCAGCCAAAAAAGGATTCATTACAGTATATAGAGAGTTCTTTATCTTTAATATACAAAACTCACAACTTTCAATAAATTAAAGCCAAAATAGTTTTTATACGTGGTCCTTTTTAAAAACGTCTAAATTCATACTATGGAACGTTGCAGACGACGTTACTAACGCACGGAGGAAAATACGCAATATTCCGGACAGGCAAAAACGATTTAACAATTCTAGGTGAATTTTCGATAGTCAATTTGCTGTGGATGGAAAAAACCTAGCCGACTATCATCTTCAGGCACATAATAAAAACTCCAGACACTACCACCTATTTACAGTCCATTAGATTCGAACTAAGCGTTAACTTGGCCAGGTGCGCGACGCTCATGCACTGCCTCCGTTATTTTGAAGGCAGTTTTTCCACTTTTTTTTTCTTAGACGGTCTCTGAAACCAGCATCCAAAAGGAATTGGATTGAAGGGTTAGACGGTCCCTGGATATTCATCTGCACGGCCTTCGGATGTTCAACACCACGTCCAAGAGAAGGCCGTGCTGATGAATATCCAGGGACCGTCTAACCCTTCAATCCAATTCCTTTTGGATGCTGGTTTTAGAGACCGTCTAAGAAAAAAGTGGAAAGACAGCCTTCAAAATAATGTAGACGGTGCATAAGCGTCGCGCACCTACCTTGTATATACCAGGGATGTGCGATACCAGGTTTTTCGAATCGATATCGATACCAATACTTTATTAATCTGAGTATCGGTATCACGATACTTTCTCAATACTGATACTTTTTTTAAGAAAGCAGTTGGAATAAACAAAGCCAAATGACTTATCTATAGGTACCTTTATTTTTTTATTACATTTAACCTTTGGACAAAAATATTTTAGATGTCAATAACTTTAAGCTTAACTTCCTTGTTACGTTAAAAAAGTTAACCTTAAAAATGATATAAAGGCTTATTGGTATTAATGAAAAAATTATTAATTTTAATTAGTGTATCCTACAGACTGTTCAACATGGAAATGTAAAAATAAATTCGGACGAGCCTACACAGAATTTTACTTCAATTTTTATGTATTTGACATTACAAAAAAAGTAACAGAAAAAATTATATAGTATATGGGAGATTCTCAGATAATGTAAAATTTTCACTTTTGAAAAACTGAAAATTTTTATTATCACAAAACTGCATTTTTGTATTTTCTGCATGGAGGATGGCTATTTTGCATGAATTTATGACTTGCAAGGAAACAAATTTTCACCAATAAAAAGTTAGGCCTTAAAATGGTGTTGAAAATGAAAAAAACGTCATTACCATCACACTCTGTTTTATGGCGGCTTTCAATAGTTCTTTGACTTGCATGGGTTGACGTTTTGATATATTTGTGTAACCAACCACCACGCAAATGAAAATAAAGGAGATACTTCAATTGACTGAATAAGAACCGTTAAACAGTTTATTTTTTGGCTGCAATATTGTAATTTTCCAAATTTTACATCAAAAAGTTTCCTTTCTTGACTTATTCTGATGCTAAGAAGACATCGAGTAATTTTATTATTGTTCGCCATAATATAATGAAACTGTATCTAAGCCGTAATGCCAGGTGATGATTGTGAAGGACTTGAAAGGCGTTGAAAACGAGCACTGTTATGGTAATGACTAGTGATGGGTCGGTTTCATTTTTTTGATTTCGGTTCCGGTTTCGGTTTTCACACCCAAAAAACCTCGGTTTCGGTATCGGTTTTTGCCACCATCCACCCAAACAGATTTTCCTAATTTTTTTTCTTGCAACAGTAGTATTACTAGCTTCAACTTACTCCTGCTTTCACTTTCAGCAGCGTCATAGACCGTGGGGTATAGCTGTGGCACCATTTTCCTCTATTATTTTCGTTTTAATAGCTAGGAGCTTTGCTGTCATTCATACGTAGAAAATGATAATTATTTAAAAAAATGTAAAACAACAAATCATTTTTTGATTTTCGAACACCGTACGAAAAACCGACACAAAATCCGAATTGGTTTCGGTGTCGGTTTTGAGTAAAAACCGAAAATTCGGTTTTGGTTTCGGTTACCGACCCATCCCTAGTAATGACATTAACTGTGGCGGTAATGACTAGCTCTATGGGAATAACATTAGAACTGAAATTTCAGTTAAATCGATTATTTGAAATTCAAGTGTTTGTAACTAATTGGAAATATCCTACAAGCTTTACAGTAAAGTTTTTTAGTTAAAAAAACCTTCCTTCAGTGACCTTTCCCCCTCCCCTCTACGCACAATATGTGCGTCATTACCATCACGATTTTTTTGCTGAAATGATGGTAATGATGCGTGATGGTAATGACGATCTGACAGATTCCGCAACTTTCTATTTAAATCACCAAGGAGATGTTAAGCTTAACGTTAGTTTCCGCTACGTACATGTTCAATACAAGTACCTAAGGTAACTTTCTGGGTTTACAAGCTTACGTAACTATTTCGTACAGGGTATGGTAATGATGGTTCTTATTTATACCCTACTGATTCTAGGCTTTTGTTGCTTTCCCTACAGAAAACGATGAGTTCGTGCTGCCGAATTGTTGTATGATGCGTCAGCTCTATGGCCAATAATGCTTGTAGCAGTACCATATGTAATAAGTCTGACATCTAGTGGCGACTAGGACAAGTAACAATGAGCGTTACGGTAGTGATGGTAGAAGTTTGGGACAGGCATAACAATGGCAAATTACAAAAATTCAGCACTATAATTGGCATAATAGCAGCAGATTTTAAATATTCAACACTTTTTTGAAAATGGAATGCAAGGACTTGTAATTTTTTGAGACAATTTTGCATGTCGAATGTTGTCTGCAAATCAAGTCTCATACGTGTGGGATACGTGATGGTAATGATATTTTCGTCATTAAAGCATAATTGACACATCTGAGTTTACTTTAGCTATGAATATCGTTCGTATATGTTCAATAAGTGTCGCTCATCATTTGAGGACCAAAACATATTCAGAAAACAAGAATTTGTTTTGGTGAGACGATCGCGACATGAAATTTGAGAATCACCCATATCAGGAGCCTATAGAAAACGACTAGGAGCATGTGTGGCTGGTCTATGTTACGAGTGCTTAATTTAGTACGATGTGCTAACGCCAGGAGGAGCAACAATCCTGCGCCTGCGCCAAGTTGTCTAGAATCGAAACTGAAACTTAACACGGGAAGCAGACATGTGCTACGAAAGCAACGCTCTATTTTATTGTTGGCTAGAGCAATTTACAAACAACTGATTGTCTGTTTGTTTAGTTTTTTATTATTACTTTGGTATTGTTTCCATGTTAAACACTTGGTTGTTTAAAAACAATGGACCGAACCTAAGCCTTGAGAACGTAACGCATACCTCTAATCATCTCGTGCAGGTGGCGACCTCTGCTAACAAATTTGTACACCACTGTAGCCGCTCCTGACTTAACACTATAATGGAAGTTACCGAGACACGCTCCTAGTCGTTTTCTATCGGCTCCTGCCCATATGTAATTATGAAACAAAGCATCAAATGGTTTTTTTTTTTTACTTATGTGATCGTTGAATTTGATTGGCTCTCTGGTTTTCTTTAAGGACGCACTGAATACAAAATTTGCCGAATGTCGAATACCAAATATACAACCGAATACCGAATACTCAACTTGCCGGATACCGGATACCGAATATACAACCGAATAGTTAAACTGCCGAACACCGAATATTCGGCACCAAACAATTTACGTATTCGGCTGAATACTTGACCGAATACCTGTAATTTAAACATATTTGAAAAGTTTTCCCTTCTTTTAGAAATGTCAGAAGACAATTCCTCACAAACCAAAAAGTAAATCTTAGCTAAACGTTCCTACATTCAAAAAATTACATAAATTTATACTAAAAACTATTCGGCCGAATACCAACAAATCTTAACACTATTCGGCCGAATACAGAATATCACTATTCGGCCAAAATCAGTATTCGGCCGAATACCGAATA